>BQNB010099900.1:0-24825 GCA_026074375.1 Tanacetum coccineum | reverse complement strand
TAGCCACAAGTCATCCCCGTATTTTGCCACATACGTGGGTTCGGTCCTCCAAGGCCTGTTAGAGCTCTCTTCAACCTGCTCATGGCTAGATCGATCGGTTTCGGGTCAAATAGGAAGAACTAGAAGATTCCACCGCTCATCCCCTTCGTCAGCTCTTTGATCGGGATACTATTACCTAGGTTCCTAAACTTGGAATGGATGGCGGAGCGTTTCTTTAACCCTCCCGAAGAGAAAGTTCTTCTTTACACGCATCGGGGAGAATTGCCGGGAAAATTGCTTAAGGATGAAGGTATCATGCGATTACAGTGAGATCTCAGATCGAAGAAGGGGGCTTTCCCTTTCACCAGGTGGGCCTCCTTGGGTGTGTACTTTTTTCCATTCTCTTAGATGAGAGCCGATCTACTTTGGTTAGCCGAAAAGACTCGTAAGGGAATCGGAACATACTAAGATAGCACAACAACGAAGGCAACCGATCCTTCAATCGAGGCCATATCCATTTACTGGAGAACGAGTAGGGAAGCCAGCCAAAACCTTACCTAGAGGGTCACTTCTCTCTCCTACGCCATTACTGATGGACAAAGATGTTCGAAAAGAGAGTTCCTAAAAGCAGGCGTGCTCCTATTATAAGAGAATATGATAGATACATCTCCCCCACTTTTGGCGCACTTCTTTGAAGAGCAAGCTAGGAATGATCAATCTCCATTCACTTGGAGGAGTGTTAGCGTCCATGGTACTAGTTTTAATAGGCCTTTTCAAAGTCTTGGAAAAATCATGAAGTTGTTGAATTACCTCAGCATGATTAGGAGAATGAGGCCTGTTTGAGGGAAGTATAGGAAAAAGGGAGTCGATGTTGCGCAGCTACCGCTCATGGCAGGGAGTTGAAAGGCTTAGTAGCAGCCATAATCCATTCTCCTTCTTAAAGCATCACTTCAGCGGTCATTTTTGTTAGGAATAAATCTTCACAAGACTTAATACTGCCAAGGTTAACTAACAGTACTAATGGAGTTAGTACTGCCAGTACAAACTTAGTACTGCCAGTGTTAGTTACTACTGCTAGACAAAAGAGTTAATACTGCTGATGGTCAAAGCTGCTGAATTGAAGATAAGAATGCATGGAGATTATTTCGGAATGTTTATATTTGAATTGTAACTGATCCTAAAAGATAGGCAGTTATCTTTGTAAAGGACTCCTTGTGTTCTATAAAAGGAGATCCTAAGTTTAGTATAGATATACACTTTTAGATACTTTTCATAGATATTAGAGAAAGATTGTAATAGCTTCAAGGTTTGTAACCCCAGTACTTCAAGAGTACTCGTATTATTCTAATAATATTGAAGCAGTTTGGTTCATTGTTTAGTTTGGTTATCACTGTTTCATTGATAAACACCTCTAGAGTATCAAAGTGTAGATTCCGCATACACTTTGGTATACATACAAAGTCTCAATCTTTGTTATTTTGGATTCTTCCAAGGTAACAAACTCTTTACTACGTAAAGAATCGATCAAGGCGTGGGATCAACAAGTGGTATCAGAGCCTGTGCTTTGAGAAACTTTAATCTAGAGGTAATGGAGTTAGAAAATTCTCAGAACAATGCGTTGGCAAAGCTTCCCATGCTCAAACTAGGAGAGTATGAGATGTGGGAAATCAGAATCAAGCAGTACTTTCAGATCCAAGATTATGCATTATGGGAGGTAATAGAAAATGGAAATTCGTGGGTACCTATTCCTGTTACAGCACCAGAATCTGGTCCATCAACAGCATTGAAGATGACTGTGCCCTCTACTGCTGAAGAAAAGATTTGCAAAAAGAATGATGTAAAGGCTCGAAGTCTACTGCTAATGGCACTGCCCAATGAACATCAACTTACCTTCAATCAGTATGTTGATGCTCAATCAATGTTTGTTGCCATTAAAGCTCGCTTTGGAGGGAATGATGCAACAAAGAAGACACAGAAGGCCTTACTGAAGCAACAGTATGAAAACTTTAATGCTACAAGCTCAGAATCACTGGACTCTATCTTTAACAGGCTTCAAAAGCTTGTTAGTAGATTGGCAATTCTGGGTGTAGATACTCCTCCAGAAGATCTAAATGTTAAGTTTTTGAGAAGCTTACCTTCTGAATGGGATACACATGTGGTAGTCTGGATGAACAAACCCGACTTTGATACTATGGGTTTGGATGATTTGTACAACAATTTTAAAATTGTTGAACAACAAAAGGTTAAAGGAAAATCTCTTCGGTACAAGCAAATGTATGATAAGAATTGGCGTTTTTTTTTTAACTATTCAGGTGCAAGCAGTACTAATAATATTAATACTGTTAAGCCTGAAGTTAGTACTGCTACCACAAAGGTTAACACTGCTAGTACTGAAATTAGTACAGCTAGCTTTAGTGATGCCACAGTATATGCCTTTCTATCCACTCAACCACAAGGGTCTCAACTAGTAGTTCATGAAGACCTTGAGCAACTTCTTGATTGGATGATTTTGGAAGTAAATGGCTCTAAAGTGGAATATGGCTCTACTAAGCATGGGGGCAAGAAAGTTCTATCAGAGAAATAGAAAGAAAATCATCATTGATGGAAGCAATACTGTTGGGTATGATAAATCAAAGGTATAATGTTTCAATTACCATAAAATGGGACATTTTGCTAGAGATGCTAGCACCCAAGGGGGGTAAAGGGTCAACGAAATTAAAATTAATGTTGCTCCATGAAAGGCAGTAAGATTAAAGATTGCTTTGAAAAGGCAACGTGTGCTTTAGATGGTGATGGATTTGATTGCGATGTAGTGACTTGGCAGAAGGGAAGAAATTTAAAGCAAACATGGCTCTCTTGGATTCACAGTTTCTGACGGTAACAAATGAAAAAGTTGTTCTAAATCTTGTATAAACAAAATATGAAGCTCTACAAGAAACAGTATGATGATTTGCATATTAAATTAGATGATACTGGTTTTAAATGTCACTACATATAAAAGAGGTTTATCAATTTTAGAAGGACAAAGTAGTAAATATAAAGAACATGAAGTTCTTTTTTCTAAGGAAATTGCTTTACTTAAAAGAAGTGTAGGGCACAAAGAATATCATATGGGACTTCTTAGGGAAGAACTTGAAAAAGTTAAACTAGAAAAGGAGGGGTTTGAGTTTAAGATTGCTAAATTTGAAAAATTAGCAAAAGACTTGGATCAGTTGTTACCAAGTCAGATAACTAACAAAAGCAAAAAGGGTTTTGGGTTTTATTGCTTGTCCCCTCACCTCATCCCTATGATTCTTAATTGACCAAAACCTTTAGACTTATCTTATTAGGTTTAGAAGGAATTCAACAGATAACTGGAGGGTAACTGAGTATGGTCTGAAAATTCTAGTTTTTAAAGTCTCTACCACTGGTTAGTGATGATAAAAGAGTCAGATAATACTAAGGAGAGATACTGATGGACTCTTATAACAACAACAAAAGATCTGCTATGAAACTAGCTATGTTTAAGTCTCCACTTAAAGGTAGACAAAGTTTGAAAGAAAGTTTTTTAGTATCCCTGCTAATCCATGTTAGGGAAGAAGAATCTAAAAAAGCTAGTGAGAATAAAATGATGCTAACAAACTTATTAAAGATTGATGGGGTCAGATGATGAGGAAGAAGTTGGGCCTATCCCTGAGGTAAGAAAGAAATAGAAAACTGCCATACCTACTGCTATAAGAGAGAAGTGCTGCAGTTAAACCCGAAAAACCAGTTAGGAGGTCAGTTAGGTATGCAGAGATGTACATGTCACAAGGACCTAGGGGAAACCAAAGGAATTGGAATGGTCAAAAATCCAATCAGTTAGGGTGTAACTTTGTGTTTATGATAGGCATGTTTTTAATGTGGAAGTTATTGATCACATTCCATACAGCTATCAAAAACATATTGGCTCAAGATGCAGTCTATAATGAAGGATTGGCCCTAATAACTGTTGTTAATGCAAGGTCCTGTTAATATTATTAGGTTCTGTTAACATATGGGTAGGGACCTTTTAGTACTGCTAGGTCTTTTAATAGACTGTTAGGACTTCTTATACTGCTCACCTATATCAACACGTAATTGTGCTAGAACAAAGGGTGGGGGGGGGGACAAATTTTCAAAATCAAGCACAATCAATGCTTACATGCCCTTTTACAATGAGTAAAAACATACAAAAAGGTGTGTTAATCAAAGCGTTATTTACTATGGTAGGTCCAAATTAGATCATCTGTTAATACTGACAGGGCATAAGGGGGTTTATGATGTCACGCTCAGCATGTTAGGTCTTGGAGACCATCAAACCCAAATGGTGCATCACTGGGTTTTCTACAAATATAATTACATTGATGCACGACAGGCAGATCCAAGTCGAGTAATGGCTTGGGTCCCAAAGAGAACTAACTTCTATTAAGTTTTTGTTTGCAGAGCTAATTCACAACTAAATGATAAAGCTTTGTTGATTATGATAGTAGGATGCTCAAGGCACAAGAACACAGGCAAGTCATAGCCCCATCTTTCTGACTTCAAAGGACTTTGATGGAGGTTATGTTACTTTTGGAGGAGGAGGAGCCCTATGGAGGCAAAATATCAGCAAAAGGTACTTATTAAAAACTGATTAATCTTGATTTTGATGATGTTATACTTTGTCAAAGAGTTAAAGAGTCTCACCTTTTTAGGATCCTCACAACATGTGTGCAAACAGATAATTATGTTCTTTTTATTGACTCTGAATGTCTTGTCATATCTCTAATTTTAAGTTGGCCTGATGAAAATCAGATACTTCTTAAAATTCTAGACAGATAACATGTACAGTTTTGTTATGAAAAACATTAAGTTCTAAAGATGGTTATTAACTTGTCTTAGTTGCAAAGGGCTACTCTGAGGAATCTGATGTTATGGCATAGAAGGGCTTGGTCATGCAATTTTAAGAATATTAATAAACATTCAAGAAAATCTTGTAAGAGTTTTGCCTTTAAAACGATTTGAGATATGGACCAAACACTTGTGTTGCCTGTCTAAAGTAAGAAACACAGAGGTCTCTTGTAAGACTTAGCCTTTAATCCATTTCTAAAGCATTGTTTATGCTGCATATTGGATCTCTTTAGGTCCACTTTTGTTAGTAGCCTAATGCATACAAAGTTAATGCTTGGTAGTCACTGTGTTTATTATAGTAGATTTTCATGGGTTTTCTTTTTAAAATACTAAGGATGAATTGAATGAAACCAGTGGGTTCCATAAAAACTTTATCAAAGAGATTAGAAAACCTAGTGGAAAAGAAAAGTAAAGCATAATCAGAAGTATGGATAATGGGTCAGCGTCTAAAACCAAAGTGATGGATGAGTTCTTATAGGGAAAAAGGTATATATTAAAAGAGAATATAGTGTAGCTAGGACACCTCAGCAAAAATGGAATGTTGTGTGAAAGGAAGGAATAGGACACTCATTAAGGTTGCTAAGAACAATGTTAGCTGACTCTAAGTTACCTACAACATTTTAGGCAGAAGCTGTTTCTACTGCTTGCTATGTACAGAATAGGGTCTTAATAGTCAAGCCTCATAACAAGACTCCTTATGAACTCTTTAGAGGTATTAAAACAGCTATTGGCTTTTCATTGAAACCATTTGGATGTCATGGTACTAGTCCTAATACCTTAGATAAGTGGGAAAGTTTGATGGAAAAATAAGTGATGAGGTTTCTTTGTTGGTATTCCTTAAGTAGCATAGCTTTTAGGGGTATTATACAAATTAGAACCAGAAAATGTTCAGGAAAACTTGCTTTATTGGGTTCTTTAGAGAATAAGGCCTATGATAGAAGGCAATGTCATCCATAGTGGTGTTTGATCTTGATTCTCTAACCCAATCAATGAATTATGTACCAGTGGTTGCAGGGACTTTTTCTAATGATTTTGCAGGTATACAAGGAGTTTCTGAGTCTAGTACATCTTCTCAACAAGATCAAGATAATCAAGATTGTATTGTAATGCCAATTTGGAAGGATGCTTCATACTTTGATGATGCTTCACCCAGATCTGTTGCTGATGCTCAAATACAAGATCAAAATGGGTTACATGATGAGATTGATGATTCAGAAAAGACTCATGATGATAGCAGTCTTCAGAATAATGGTACTGCTGATCAACAAGTTAATACTGCCAGGCCAGAAGTTAATACTGGTAGTAGAGAAGTTAGTACTGTTGTCCCTGAAGTTAATACTGCTACTCCTGAAGTCTTGTGGGACAAAGTCCTCACTCTGAAAAGACACACAAAGTTAGAGGATCCAAAAAATTGAATTGGGGGAACATTCACCCCATCTTATGCAGTTCCTACCCTCCTCTCACAAGAATTCAAAAGATCACCCATTGATAATGTGTTGGTAATGTGGCAGTCATTCTGTTCAAACAAGAAGAATGACAACTTCTTACTCTGAACTAGGATTTCTTAGTGCTATATATGAAGGAAAGACTCATTAGGACCTTCATACATGTCTTTTTGCTTGTTTACTCACTCAAGAAGAACCAAAATGAGTTTCTCTAAAGCTATTTGTGATCCTGCATGGGTAGAAGCAAGCGGAGGGAACTCTACAGTTCAAACTGTCAAAAGGTAGGGTTCTTGTTGTATTTTCCTAAAGGGCATTAAGACAATTGGTACAAAGTGGGGTCTACAGAAACAAGAAAGATGGAAGAAGGGGATTGTCATCAGAAACAAAGCAAGACTTATTCTCAAGGACATATCAAGAAAGGGCTAGACTATGATGAAGTCCTTTGCCACCTGTGGCTAGAAATTGAGGCAATAAGAATATTCCTGGTTATGATTATTCTAATAGGGTTTTATGGTCTACCAAATGGATGTCAAAAGTGCCTTCCTGTATGGTCAGATTGAAGAGGAGGTATATGTATGTCAACCTCCAGGTTTTGAAGATCCTGACCATCCTGATAAAGTCTATAGGTAGTTGAAAGCTCCTATATGGACTCCATCAAGCACAAGAAGCTTGGTATGATACTTGGCCACTTATCTTTGAGCAATGGCTTTCAAAGAGGCAAGATATGATCAAATTTATTTATCAAAAGATCAAAAGGGGATCATTCTTGCGTGTTCAAATTATGTGGATGACATTATCTATTGGATCTATAAAGGAGCTATGTGATGAGTTTTGAGAAGTTATGAAGGATTAAGTTTTAGGATGAGTTAGTTATATATGAGAACTTACCTTCTTTTTGGGATTACAGGTCCAACAGAAAAAGAAAGGAATTTTTATCAGTCAAGATAAATATGTCCATGAGATTTTGAGAAAGTTCAAATACTCTGATATGAGTCTGCCTTACTCCCACGGATTGGGAAAAGCCTTTGGTTCAAGATGGAGTAGCTACTGATGTTGATGATGAACATCTTTATAGAATCTATGAAAGGTTCTTTGATGTACCTTACAGACATCCTAGGACCAGATATCATGTTTGCAGTATGAGCATGTGCCAAGGGTTTCAGGTTTCGCCAAAGACATTCCATCTGTTAGCTGTCAAAAGGATCTTTAGATACCTTAAAGGTTAAACATCTCTAGGTTTTTGGTACTCTAAGGATTCTCCAATTGGAATTAGTTGCTTAACTGACGTGACTATGCTGGAGCATACACTGGATAGGTAAGGTCAACCACTGGAGGTTGTCAGTTTTTGGGGAAATAGGTTGATTTCTTGGCAATGCAAGAAATAAACTGTAGTTGCCACTTCTATAACTAAAGCTGAATATGTGGCTTGCTTGGCAAGTTGTGTGGGCAGGTTCCTCAGGATACAAAAACCAAGTAGATTTATGGGGTATTTAATTTCATGAATATTGTTATTTATAATGACCAATACTAGTACTTCTGCATAATTAGAAATTGTTCAACATTCTAACCATAAATATAGAGATTAGACATCATTTTATAAGAGATTGCATTGCTAAAAAGTTGGATTTTCAAATGGTAAATTGATAATCCACATTAATGTAGCAGTTCTTCTTACAAAGGTTTTGATGCTGGTAGATTTCAGACTTGGTCTCATGTATTGGAATGCTCAAATCCTAATGCCAAAATCTCTTGTTATTTTTGTAAAGTTTGTTAATTGATTTAGTATGTTAAGTCTTTATCCATAATTAATAATGCTTAGTTATAATTAGTATTGCTAGTTTTTTATTTAAAAAACTGTATGTTAAACTGTTACTTATAGTTAGTACTGGGGTTATTTTCGATATCTCAACTGTTAATCCTGTTGGTAACACTTATTACTGCTAAACAAGAAAACGGTTAGGTTAAGTTTTTTCTTGGTTTTTTAAGCTACTTTTTCCGGTATAATATACAATGAAGTGTAAAATTGGTTACTCCATGATGTCTTATTTGAGGGGAGGAATGTTGGTTGTTCTTGAAGTGTTGGTTGTAACACCACACAACAAATGGTCATCAGTTCACCATGTCTAATAGACATCAAGAATTGACTAGTCCAGAGCAACACGGGCTACTGGTAAAGACTATTCAAAATCCGTGATAGTTGATTGTTTACTCAAAAATATATGGTTATCAATGCACCATGTTTTTACAATTGAAGCATTGGCTAGTCAAAGCAACGGATATTGTTAATGATCCTCAAAATTCCATTTTATGGGTGGTAGTTTGCCAACAAAACTAACTTTGTGTGAATTTGTGAGCTTAAAAGAATAGAGAGAATTGGTGAGCTTAAAAACAGAAAGAGAGCTGTGTGAAAAATAGACAGAGTGCAATATGAGTTAAAAGAATTGAGAGATTAAATGTGAGCTTAAAAATAGAAAGAGATATTGTGTGAATCTATTTTTGAATGATACAAAAGTTTGGAGTTTGTACTGCTTTTAGTGGAGAAGTTAATACTGCTAGGCTTATTTTAGTACTGCTAGACCAAATTTGGTACTGCTGGATAACCGTTAGTACTGTTTGAGCCCTAACAGAAATTTCAATAATAAATTGAGCGTTGAGATATTTCCGCCAAATGCCTACGATATAGGGTTGACCAATTGGACTTTCGTGATCCTTCTATAAATTCGCATGATTTATTCACGATAACTTCAAATTTCTTTAAGTCGGTCAAATAATATCTCTACGTTTTCTCAATATAATTTCTATTAACTTTCTCTAGCCTTCATACCTACATACACGATCATATCCCACACAATTACTCACACTTTTATTCATGGAAAATTTGGAATTTTGTGACAAGCACAACATGGTCGCATTTTTAGAGAAATCTACAGGAAGTGAAGAGTTTCATCAAGTCATCGATTTTGTAACTCGAAGTCACATTTGCTATGCACTCACAAAGAAGCCAGATGTTTGTGTCTCATTTATCAAACAATTTTGGAGGTTCTGATGATAGTTACTATGATGATAATGGGAGAAGTCAAGATACTGCTACATTGATGGTCACTAATGACTTCATGAAGATCTTTATGAAGACATTCAAGTTGGATGATCAGGATGGTCTTTCTTTCTATACAATCGGACGATATTTGACAATTGGCTGTATGGGATATCCCCACAGTCTCAGGATAAGTTAACTTTTTCAAAAGGGTGCTTTTTCACCTCAATGGAGGTTTCTTATCCACTCTATTCTTCATTGTATTAGCCCAAAGAAGACTGCTTGGGAGCAGTTTAGTAGTAACATTGCAACTGCTGTTATCTGTTTAGCTACCAATAGGAGATATTTTTTAAACTTTTTAGGATGGGATTTTTGAGCATTATGGGGTCATATATTTCAAGCCCCCATAAGTTTTTGTTGTACCTAGATTCATTTCAAATATGCCTATGCTATGCAGAGAAGAGAAACCAGCTTCAAACAAACACAAGAACATATCAGAGTACCCTCTCTTCGACTTGAAAAGTCAAAGTTTTTAACAATATGAAGAGGCCTACAAAGGGATATTCAGGCCAAGAAGTTGCTTTATTTCCTACTATGCAAATTGCACCTGAACCTTCCACTTCACCTTCAAAAATCACATCCTCACCTTCCCATTCACCTTTACCTTCCCATTCACCTTCACCTACACATTCACCTTCACCTACACCTTCACCTTCACCTGAACCTTCACCTTCA
The DNA here is from genome assembly GCA_026074375.1 of Tanacetum coccineum. Taxonomy (NCBI): domain Eukaryota; kingdom Viridiplantae; phylum Streptophyta; class Magnoliopsida; order Asterales; family Asteraceae; genus Tanacetum; species Tanacetum coccineum. The sequence continues at coordinate 14,742 of BQNB010099900.1, read as the reverse complement.
CCTGATCATACCACTGCTGCTACAACACAACCATCACCAACACAACCATCACCTAGAGCAGAACACCATCTTCATACACCCAATGAATCACCTCTCCATGTTGTTCACTCACATAGAAGTGATGAGGGTAGATTAAAACTTAATGAATTAATAGATTTGGTTACCAAACTATTTGACAGGATTGGAGTTTTGGAGGATGACTTGAAGACAACAAAGCAAACCTACAGTTCTGCATTTACTAAGCTCACTATCTCTGAGTCACGAAGAATAGTAGAGGCTCAAAATAAAAGATTAGGGGAAAGACTAGGGAGAAGAGTTAGGTTGTTCATTTAGAATGATAAAGACTTACAGATGATTTCCAAACAGGGGAGGAAATTATCTGATCTAGAGGTTCAGAGAAGCAAGTAATGAAATTAAATTGTGATTCAGATGTGACTTCTACAGAAGTAATTCAAGTCAGAAAAGAAAGCAGTGAGAAAAGGGACAGTTCTGTAGTTTAGTAATGCTGGAGCAAAAACAAGGTACTGCTAATGAAGTTCATAAGTTAGTACTGATGAGGTATAATTTAGTACTGCTGGAGGAACTGGTTACTTATTACAAGAGGTCAGTGTTGTGAAGAGCCAAAGGATCAGAAAGAAAAAGACACGGGAAAAAAAGAAAAAAAGCAATAATGACAGAGTCTGAGCCCAAGAAAAAGTCTAAGAAGGAGCTTGAACAAGAAAAATTAAGTTTTGCTAAAGCCATTAGATTGCAAGAACAAATGGATGAAGAACAAAAGGCACAGATTGCAAGAGATGAAGAAATTGCTAGACAATGGGATGAAGAAGAAAGACAAAGAGCTATGTCTGAAGCCAAGGCATCTAAGAAGATAGATTGGAATGATCCTTCAGTCATAAGGTATCATGCTCTAAAGATGAAACCAAAAATAATTGCCCAAGCAAGGAGGAATATGATTAAATACTTGAAGAATCAGGGAAACTACAAGATCAGTGACTTCAAGGGAATGTCTTATAATGAGATTAGGCCAATCTTTGAAAAGTTTTAGGATTTTAATCAACATATTAAGCCTATGGATGTAGAGAATGGAGGTGAAACCTTGAAGTCTCCTGAAAAACTTGAAGAAGAAGATGTTGCTACACAGAAGGAAATGAAAGAAGTTTCTAAAGAATCTGGAGCAAAAAGAAAGAAAATTCTATCTAGAAAAAGCAAAGGAAGAGACCAAAAGTGGAGGAAAAAAAGAAAGAAATAAGAAGAAAAAAAAAAAAAGAAAGAAAAAAAAAAAAGAGAAAGAAAAAAAACTTAAAAAGAAAAAATTCAAAAAAAAAAAAAAAAATAGAAAAAAAATAAAAAAAAACAGAAAAAAAGAAAAAAGAAAGAAGAACAAATAAAACAGACAATATACAATATAAAACTAAAATAAATAGAAAAAAGATAAAAAAGAAAAAGAAGAAAAAAAAAAATATAAAAAAAGAAAAAAAAGACAAAAAAAAAAAGAAAAAAAAGAAAAATAAGAAAAAGAAAAGAAACAAAAAAAAGACAGAAAAAGACTGAACAATAGATAAGATAAAGTAAGAAAAAAAAAAAAAAAAGAAAATAATCAAGAAAAATAAAGCTAAATAGAAATAGAAGATCAGGTAATAAGAAGAAAAATTATACTATATATATTCCATAGGCAAAGAAAAAAAGTAAAAAAAGAAAAAAAAAAACGTTGAAGTAAAAATAAAGTAGTAAAAAAGAACAAAAAAAAAAGATATGAAATGTAAAGACTATAGATAAAAAGAGATAAAAAAAGTAATAAAAAAGATAAAAAAAATAAGTAAATTAGAAGAAAAAAAAGAAAAAAAAAAAAAAAAGATAAGAAAAATAGAAAAAGAAAAAAAAACAAAAGTAAAAAAAGATAGAAAATAAGAAAAAAAATAAAAAAAAAAAAAAAAGAAAAAGAAGAAGAAAAAAAAGACAAAATTAATGAAAAAAAAAGAAAGAAAACATAAAAAATATAAAAAAACAAAGATAAAGCAACGAAATAGAAAAAGAAAGAAGAAAAAGAAAAAGACAAAAAAAAAGAGACAAAAACAAAAAAAAAAAAAAAGAAATCAAAAAAACCCCCCCCCCCCCCCCCCCCCCCCCACCCCCCCCTCCCAATAAAAAAAAGAAAAAAAAAAGAAAAAAACAAAAAAAAAAAAAATATAGATAAAAAGCAAAAAAGATTAATAAAAAGAAAGAAAGAAAGAAAGATAGAAAAGAAAAAGAAAAAAGAAAAAAAAGAAAAAAAAGAAAGAGGAATAAAAAAAAGAAAACGAAAAAGAGATAGAAAAAAATAGAAAGGAAATAAGAACAACAAAAAGGACATAAAAAAAGAAAAAAAGAAAAAAGAGAAGGAAATATAAGAAAAAAAAAAAAAAGAAAAGAAAGAAGAAAAAAAAAAAGTAAAGGGAAAAAAATAGAAGGAAAAGAAAAAAAATAAAAAAAGAAAAAAAAGAATAAAAAAAGAAAGACAAAGAAAAAAAAAAAGATAAAAAGAAAAATAAAAGAAAAATAAAAGAACCACCTATCAAAGAAGAAAAAAAAAAAAAAAAAAGATTAAGAATAAAAAAAAAGAAAACAAATAAGAAAAAAGAAGATTAACTTAATATAAACAGTTTAAGAAAAAAAGAGATAAGAAAAAAAGAAAAAAAAAGAAGAAAGAAAAGGTAAGAAAGAAAAAGTAAAATAAAATAAAAACAAAAAAGAAAAAAAAAAAGAAACAAAAAAAAAAAAAGAAAAAAATAAAAACAAGAAAAAGAAAGAAAGAAAAACAAGATGATAGAAAAGAAAAAAAAAAACGAAAAAGACTAAGATAACAAGATAAGAAAGAAAAATGAGATAGAAAAAACATAAAGAAAGATAAAAAAAAAAAAGAAGAAAATAAAAAAAAATAACCCGTCATCGAAAGAAAAGTAAAAAGAAATTAAAAAAAAAAAAAAAAGAAATAAAAGACGACAAAAGATATCAAATAAATAACGAAAAAAAATAAAGAATAAAAGAAATAAGTAAAAGAAGAAAAAAAAGATGCTGAGATAGAAGAAACTCAAAGCGATTTTTAGATATAATACCAAGAGAAAGGTTGTTCCTAATAGAGTTGAATTCTCTAATCTACAAAGTTCCATATTGTGATTGGAATGATTGTCTGTTTTGACAGAGATTTCATGTATTATCAAATCTTCGAGGACCAGATTGGCAGTTCCTAAGAAACTATAAGATTTGAGTGAGGATGCATGAAGACTTTTGATAGACAGGATGATGTGTAGAGGAATTATACCAGGACTAGTCAAGAAAAGTTTAGGTGCTTCAAGACCAGAAAGAGTATGATTGATACTTTGGGAAGATTTATCATACTTATTTTGAGCCTGATGAAGAAGATGAAATTATGAAGAATCCGTAATAATATAAGTGATTAGTTTGGTGTTTATATGGATTTTTGTTGGTATTTACAAATTTTACTGTGCAGATGGTATTTTTATAGCGCATAATATGACTGACAGAGAAGAAATATCCTCTAAGTCAAGAGATGTTATCAAAGATGTTAAGTAGAAAATTGGAGGTTGATCATGAGAGTTCACAGGCTTTTGAACTTTTAAGGTTTATAAGATCTCAAGTGCAGAAGTAGAAGAAATGTTTGAAAGAATCATCAGCAAAGGAAGAAGACTAGAAGATTTAATTCAGAAGAAAACTTGAGATTGATAGTACAAATCATAAGTTTAGGGGAGAGGATGGATTGTTAAAGTGGAATAATTCTTCACAAGAGTTAATAATGCCAAGGTATAACTAACCAAGTACTAATGGAGATACGTACTGCCATACAAACTTAGTACTGCCAGTGTTAGTTAATACTGCTAGGAGAAAGAGTTAATACTGCTGATGGTCAAAGCTGCTGACTTAGAGATAAGGATGCATGGAGATAATTATGGGATGTTTATCTTTTATATTTGTATTGTAACTGATCCTAAAAGATAGGTAGTTATCTTGTAAAGGACTCTTTGTGTTCTATAAAAGGAGATCCTAGGTTTAGGATATATATATACTTTTTAGAGATAGAGATACATTTTGAGAGAAAGATTGTGATAGCTTCAAGGTTGTAACCCCAGTACTACAAGAGTACACATATTATTATTCTAATAATATTGAAGCAGTTTGTTATTACTTCATTGTTCATTGTTTGTTTGGTTATTACTGTTCCATTGCTAAATACTTCTAGAGTATCAAAGTGTAGATTCCGCATACACTTTGGTATAACAACAAAGTCTCAATCCTTGTTATTTTGGATTCTTCCAAGGTAACAAACACTTTACTACGTAAAGAATCGATCAAGGCATGAGATCAACATGTCCGAACCCAACGAGCCCAACCGTAGAACCATGGCTTAAAAATAAGCTCATACGAGCTTATTGGTTTACCTAAAAACCTAGTGGAATTAAATATGAAATGCGAGCACTAGTTAAACTTCTATTGGGCCTCTTGTAGCCAAATGGCCACGTCCAAAGCCCAACCGGCTTAATAAGCCCACCCCGTGAAACTAGAACTTATTTATAAGCTCTATAAGCTTAAAGAGAGTCATACAGATTTAGTTGGAACACATATGGACCTTAGCATACTCTAGAAGATCTAGCCGAGCCTATATTAGGCTTGATGGCCCAATGTCGCGACCAATGAAAGCCCATAAGCTACAGATAAGCTAGGATAGCTTATTTGTGGGCTTAATCGATTACTAGACTTACATGGAGCATAAGAAGACCATTAGACCTTAAGGAAACAAGCCTAAAGGCTTAAAATGATTAACGAGTTCATAATGGGCCTAAAAGCCCATTATCCGAGGAGCTATTAAGGCTTATTGTAATTAAGCCCATGGATAAGACAGCCTTAAAGTTAGGCCTTGAATAAGCTTATTAAGTAGGAGAATATAACTAATGGACCTTAATGGACCAAGCCAAAATGTTTGAACACTATTCGGGTTCTTATTGGGCCCAAAAAGCCTAATAATGAACTTATTTGCTTATTGAATAAGCTGATCATGAAAACAGACCCACTATTGCTTAATAGGTTTAGAAATTAAGTTATATCATGTGGAGAACCTTTTAAAAAGTAATCGGGTTAGTGTTATTGGGCTATCAAGCCTAATAAGCTTGAATAAGCCTCAATAAAGCTCTCCCGAGCTTATTTTTAGCTTAACAGACTTAAATGGACTTAATGATGACTTTTGTGCTTTTGAAATCTTAATTGGACCTTTTAAATGCTTATTGGAACTTAATGAAACATAATGTCACTTATTAGAACCTAATTGGAGTTAAAATGCGATTTTTACAAGTTAAGGGACTAAAGGTGTCAATTTACAAACTTAGGGGTTAAGACTGTCAATAACTGATTTATAAGGTATAGGGGATGTTTTGGTCATTCTGAAACTTTAGGGACTATTTTAAACATTAAAGGACCTAAAGTGTCAACTTGTAAAGTTAGAGGACTAAAAGTGTAATTTTGGAAACTTAAGGGTTTAAAATGTAAGTATTGTATATTTCATAAACCTAGGGACTGTTTTGTAATTATAAGAAACTTAAGGGTATTTTGTGAACGAAAGTGAATTATTTAGACACTTAACGAACCGGACGAGATATTATTCGGTTTTGAACACGACTTAATAAATATGAATATTTATTAACAACGCTTATACGTTTCCCAAGAGCCATCACGTAAATACAAATACAATAAACATGTGCACCACCACACAAGTGATAACAGTATATATAAACTAGCAAGATATTGTAGTTTATGCATTAAGTCATTAGCCTAAATATGTAGACTAAGACTGGCCGTATTTACTTAGGTATTTGACGGTGTGTTTCATTGCTATACTTGGATATATTTATCATCCACAGAGGACTACCTTCTAAGGTGAGTTCATAGCCCCATGTTTTACAATTATTTAAATGATTTACATCGTTGGGGGTGAGAACATGCTTTGTTTTACAAATTGGACGCAAGTGTACATTTTATACTTTGATTACGTGTTTGCCTAAGTAGCGATAACCCACTGAGCCCCATTATCATGAACTGTCAATTGCTAGATTGCGAGCGCGAATGTTATAAATAGATCTATTTGGGATTGACGTCCCCGTTTGGGTGAGTAGCGCTCACTGTGCCGGTCTGCCGGACAACAAACGTATACCATGTCGGATTTGGGATGTTGCGGGTTAGAACATCATTCAGGGGCATTTATTGGCAATTTATTGCATCCATATACGTCGAGCTTCGGTGTCATGAGCTTAGGAAACCGTAATTACTTTTTATGATGTTTGCATCTGTTGCTTAATCATACACTTGGAAATCTTGCGGTCCTACAATTGATTTACATAAACCTATGAATTCACCAACTTTATGTTGACGTTTTAAGCATGTTTTTCAGGTCAATAAGGCACAAGGTGCGATGATACATTGGAAGTCAATAAGTGAAGAGTCAATATTAAAGATTTGGGGTCTTATTACATTTTGGGGACAATTGTTATAAACCGAAATCTTTATTTATATTGTTGAACAATTTGAAGCCATGAGCTTATGTAACAAACAAGTATTTTGTTAATCCAATGTATCTTTTTCAAACGACACGTTTAGTGGTCGTTCTCATATCTTGTGCTATTGAACTATGAAGTAACGCCCTCGGATATTCAACATTCCGCTGCGACCCAGATTTGGGGGTGTTACAGATTGGTATCAGAGCCAAGGTTATAGAGAACCAGGTCAAAAGTTTTTGTCTGGACTATAACCATTTTCAAACGCTGTTTTTACAAATGGGATTTGCACGGGATATACATACATTACTTGTTTGCATCTAGGATATATGCTTATATGATATACGCTGTTTTAGCATTAGTAATTACTAAGTGCTTACATGATTGACATACGTATATAAATTATATTACGTATAGTACTATAAGAGTCTTATAGATATAACATAGAGACCACTCTTATAATTAAAGCTTATAGACATATCATACCGATCTCTCTTATAAGTAATACTTATATAAGTTATTTTTGCTTTTGCAGCAGTCATGTCTTCTGCATCGTCCGCTGTTACCTACACTTTCGTCTACACCGACTCTAAGCCCGGCAGAGCCTTTTGGGGAGCCGATGATGAGGAGGTATCTGAGGGAGGCATTCCACGGGTCATCGTATATGGATACGACGGACTCCCTATACAGCCGGTAGCCCCACCGTCACCAGATTACATACCAGGCCCAGAGGATCCACAGACACCGCCAGTTCCTTAGGACGAGGATGAGCGTAAGCCTATGTTCGCACAAGCACATGATCCTGATTACGTTCCAGATCCTGTATACCCCGAGTACATAATCCTTATCTTACAAACACATCATTCTCAAAATCGGCAAGAGTGAAATTAAGCATTTAAGGCTTTCATTCACAAGCTTACCTAAGAAGATTTCCTTAGTAGCTCTATTTTGACATGATAGTTCAGAAAGTCTACTAGTAAGATTTGACATACACATCAGGAAAGCTGTTTCAGCCAACAATTCTTGTTGTAAAGTAAAAAACGTTTCCCCAAAATTCTTTCTAGATAGTCTATTTTTAATATTTATAATCAATAGGTTTATGAGAAATTGTTTCCCTCCCCCTTCATCATCAATCACATGCATAACCACAGGTTTTTCGCAGATATTAACAATTACCATCATACAAGGTTGGGTTAATCCGCTGAGTCTTTACTTTAGATAAAACGGATTTAATAACCCTAATACTTGTTGTGTATATTATAATAAAAATCACTTAAGGCTTTGTTAAAAAGTGCACTATTAGCAGATATGAACCCAATATAACACCTCCATTTTTGACATCGTAAGGACGGAAGCTAATCTTGGGTGTATTATATCATAGTACATACAGTCATTAATCATCGAGAAAACGACTCGAAATAGACCATTCTTTTTATTTAGTTTTTAAAAAGATACAAGTTTATCATGCATTATTTCATCAGAGTTTATAAACAAAATGTCCCAAAATTCTCCATGAAAACATAAAAGTTTGAATGATAACGTTTAGCCATCTTTAAGTCCGTGCCACTACCGTGCCATAAAGGTGTTTAGTTTACATTAGATAAACAGTGCTAAAAGTCAACATAATGGTGAGTTGAAATCATAAAGGTTTTGAAGTAAAAGTTTTTGAATACATAGCTCAATAGTCTTTGTTTAGTTGTATATAACGTCCCTAGTTTGTAATAATTGAAACACATACAATTATCCATGAAAAAATAGTATTATTGCCCTAAAACTCAATGACACCAAACGTTAGGTTAAAATAATCACAAATAATTGGGCCGCCAATGGATGTCTTTTTCCAAAACACCCTTACAAGTATTCCAAATGTGTGTTATTGGTTTACCAGAGCGGTATAGGTACAAGCCACGGTTGACTAGTCTCCCAGCCCCAAATAGGATTCGAATTCACAGCATTCGCGCATTACCTCGACGAGTAATTAACGGTTTCATATAGTTGGGACTTAATGGCAAAAGTAGGGACATAGGATACTAATGATCAAGATAGCAACTACAAAAAAATACTTTGGCATTCATGGTCAGCATGTATCCCCCTCGCGGGTATTAAGAGATACATTTAAAAGATTGGAGTTGAGGCATGTCAACTCACCTTAATAGTACAGGAAATCCGATTGACGGCAAAAAAGTAAATAAAATGGAAAGAACGCTTTGTCACACACCTAGTAATAATGTCAAGTCTTAATTTGATTGGATATGTTTTATGTCGATAATGAAATATCATTTTTTAATTAGATTCTATTATGAAATATAGTATCACTAGTCGGGCCATCATAATTTAGAGCTCATGTATTAAACGTTTGAGGAGCCAGGACACTTTAAATCGTAAATCCAGCAAACTTATCAAAACGTATCTCCTCCAAAGTGAAACCTCATCCACATAACTTCCTATACTAATGTGAAGTTACTAGTTTTAAGCTTCCTCCAAAAGCTAGAATAATTTATATATATATAATATAGTAGTTATATTATATATTATATATATATATATATATATATATATATATAAATTATTCTAGCTTTTGAAGAAACTTAAAACTATAATCACATTACTAGGAAGCTTCATGTGATGGGTTTCATTTGGGTATACGTTTTGATAAGTTTGCTGGATTTACGATTTAAAGTGTCCTGGCTCCTCAAACGTTTAATACATGAGCTCTAAATTATGATGGCCCGAATAGTGATACTATATTTCCATAATAAATCTAATCAAAATGATATTTCATTATGACATAAAACATATCCAATCAAATTAAGACTTGACATATTACCTAGGTTGTGTGACAAAGCCGTTACTTTCATTTTATTTACTTTTGCCATCAATCGGATTTCCCTGTACTATTAAGGTGAGTTCATAGCCTCACATTCAATCTTTTAAATGTTTCATAAACCCGCGAGGGGGATACATGCTGACCATGAATGCAAGTATTTTTTTGTATGCTATCTTGATACATTATTACCTAAGTCCCTACTTTTGCCATTAAGTCCCCACTATCATGAACCGTTAATTACTCGTCGAGGTAAGCGCGAATGCTGTGAATAGATCTATTTGGGACTGGACTCCCCGTTGGTGTACCTATACCGTCGGTAACCAATAACACACATTTGAATAACTTTACGGGTGTTTTGGAAAAGACATCCATTGGGGCAATTATTTTGGGATTATTCACCTCACGTTTTGGTGTCCAATCGAGCTTAGGGCGAATAATAACTAATTTTTCTGATAATTGTATGTGTTACAATTAATTTATCATAGAACTAATGGTGTATAACAACATAAACAACTATTGAGCTTGTATTCAAAACTGTTTACTTAAACCTATGAATTTCACTCAACCATTATGTTGACTTTTTAGCATGTTTATCTCATGTAACTAAACACCTTATGGCACGGAGTGGCACGGACTTAAAGATGGCTAAACTGTTATCATTCAAACTTTATGTTTTCATGTAGATTTTGGGACATTTGTTTATAAAAACTCTGATGAAATAATGAATGATAACTTATCTTTTAAAAACGTCTATTTCGAGTCATTTTCTATGATTAATGACTGCTGTACTATGAAATAATACCCCAGATTAGCTTCCTCTGCTATATGTCAAAAATGGAGGTGTTATATGAGTCAATCTGCTCCAATAGTACACATGTTAACAAACCCTTAAGTTTTTTATAATAATATACACAAACAAGCTCTAGGTTATCTAAATCCGTTTTATCTCAAGAAAGCTCAGCGGATTAACCCAACCTTGTATGATGGTATTGTTATATCTGCTAAACATGTTGTTATGCATGTGATTGATGATGAGGAAACATTTCTCATAAACCTATTGATTATAAAATATTAAATAGACTATCTGAAGATTTTGGGAAACGTTTTACTCTACAACAAGAATTGTTGGCTGAACAAGCTTTCTGGATGTGTATGTCCAATCTTACTAGTAAATCTTCTGATACATCACCTGTCAAAATAGAAGCTACTAAGGAACTTCCTAAGGTAAGCTTGGTGAATGAAAGCCTTAAAAAGCTTAAATTTCACCTTGCCAGGTTTGACAACGTGGTGAAGATAAGGACTACACCTGATGCTCGTACAAAAGGTGAATGGGGGTTTGAACATACTAAAGCTGTTTTTAACAATGAAATTATTCCATTTCTAAAATCTTTAAAAGACATCTTCAATGTGTTTGATAAAGATCTTCTAAATGAAATAATGGAAGTACAAACAGTTTTTGACCAAATGGACGATGCTGTTCAACAGTCTTCAGTTGACAAACAATGTTTGGAAATTGCTAAGAAAGAATTACTTTTGGAAAATGATCGACTCTTACAACAAATCATGTCTCAAGATGTTCTTTTAACTGTGATGAATTCTATGTATTTGATTGGTGAATCTGTAAATATGGATAGAAAGAGAAATGAATCTTGTGATAAGTGTTTTAATCTTGAGACCGAGCTTTTGAAATCATAAAATGCGCATAATGATCTTTTGAAAAGTTACTCACAACTTGAAAAACATTGTATTTCTCTTGAATTGTCAATATAACTTAATCAAGAAATTTTTTCAAAAAGAATGAATCTTGTTAACATCAAAACATTCTCCTCCGAAATTCAGAATTTTTTGAAAATAATGATTTGAAAGCTCAGCTACAAGACAAAGACATTACCATTTGTAAGTTGAAGGATATTATAAAATCAATGAGAGAAAATGTAACACCCCCAAATCTGGTTCGCAGCGGAATGTTGAATATTCGAGGGCGTTACTTCATAGTTCAATAGCACAAGATATGAGAACGACCACTAAACGTGTCGTTTGAAAAAGATACATTGGATTAACAAAATACTTGTTTGTTATATAAGCTCATGGCTTCAAATTGTTCAACAATATAAATAAAGATTTCAGTTTATAACAATTGTCCCCAAAATGTAATAAGACCTCAAATCTTTAATATTGACTCTTCACTTATTGACTTCCAATGTACATCCGCACCGTGTGATCCTTTACATGCCCTGAAAAACATGCTATTAAAACATCACCATACATTTGGTGAATTCATAGGTTTTATGTCTAAATCAATTGTAGGACCGCAAGCTTACCATTTGTATGATTATTGCATTAGATGCAACATCATAAAAAGTAATTACGGTTTCCTAAGCTCAAGCACTGAAATCTCAGACGAATATGTGATGCAATAAATTGCCCATAAATCCCCTGAATGATGTTCTAAACCCGCAACGTTCCAATCCGCATGGTATACTTTTTGTTTCCGGCAGACCGGCAAGTGAGCGCTACCTCATCCCAAACTGGGGGCGGTCAATCCCAAATAGATCTATTTATAACATTCGCGCTCGCAATCTAGCAATTGACAGTTCATGATAATGGGGCTCAGTGGGTTATCGCTACTTAGGCAAACACGTAATCAAAGTATAAAATTTACACTTGCGTCCAATTTGTAAAACAAAGCATTTCTCACCCAACGATGTAAATCATTTAAATAATTGTAAAACATGGGGCTATGAACACACCTTAGAAGGATTGGCCTCTGTGGATGATAAATATATCCCAAGTATAGCAATGAAACACACCGTCAAATACCTAAGTAAATACAGCCAGTCTTAGTCTACATATTAGGCTAATTGATCTTAAGCATAAACTACAATAACTTGCTTAGTTTATATATCTGTTTATCACTTGAGTGGTGGTGCACATGTTTATTGTATTTGTATTTACGTGAATAGCTCATGGGAAACATAATAAGCGTTGTAATATCAAAATATTCATATTTATTAAGGTCGTGTTCAAAACCGCATAATATTCAACATATTATAACTCTCTGATTCGTTAAGTGTTTTATAATAATTCACTTCGTTCACAAAATACGCCCTTAATTTCTCTTATAATTACAAAACAGTCCCTCCAACTTACAAGTTGACAACTTTAGTCCTTGAATGTTTAAAAACAATCCCGAGGACGAAGTCCAAGAAATGAGTATCAAAAACTCGCCTCATATACCCTTATAAAAATCAGTTATTGACAATTTTAAACCCCTAAGTTTCATAATTGAGCACCTTTAAAGTGCCCTTAACTTGATATAAAATTCGCATTTAACTCCAATTAAGTTCTAACAAGTGGAATTATGTTTCATTAAGTTCCAATAAGTCAAATAAGCTATTGTAAGCCTATGAATAAGCTCAAATGAGCTTATTTTGGTTTATTGAGCTTATTGGGCCTTATTGGACCCGTTAAGGTCTAATAAGTCATTTAAAGGTCCAATTGGGATTTAAAAAGTACAAAAGCCTTTATTAAGCTTATTTAAGTTTGTTAGGCTAAAAATAAGCTATGGAGAGCTTATTGGAGCTTATTGGGCTCGTGAGCCTAATAACTCAAACCCGAATAGGTTTAAAAGGTTTTATTAGTGTTTCCAACTTATTTTCTAGGCGTATCAATCACAATGGGGTCTATTGTTCATGTCAATCTACTATGTTGCAGGGCAATACGGCTAATAGACTTCCGTTATAGGCTTCTTAAGCCTAATAGGAACCGAAAGGAGTTTTAAAGGTTTAGGTTTGGTCCATTAACACTATTTAAGTCCATTAAGACATTTCAAACTTGTATAAGCTTCGTATACATTACTTGTTTGCATCTAGGATATATGCTTATATGATATACGCTATTTAGCATTAGTAATTACTAAGTGCTTACATGATTGACATACATATATAAATTATATTACGTATAGTACTATAAGAGTCTTATAGATATAACATAGAGACCACTCTTATAATTAAAGCTTATAGACATATCATACCGATCTCTCTTATAAGTAATACTTATATAAGTTATTTGTTCTTTTGCAGCAATCATGTCTTCTGCATTGTCCACTATTACCTACACTTCCGTCTACACCGACTCTGAGCCTGACAGAGCCTTCTGGGAGCCGATGATGAGGAGGTATCTGAGGGAGGCAGTCCACGGGTCATCGTATATGGATACGACAGACTCCCTATACAGCCGGTAGCCCCACCGTCACCAGATTACATACTAGGCCCAGAGGATCCACAGATACCACCAGCTCCTCAGGACGAGGATGAGCGTGAGCCTATGTTCGCACAAGCACATGATCCTGATTACGTTCCAGATCATGTATACCCCGAGTACATACCATTGGAGGATGAGCATGTGTTCCCAGCCGAGAAGCAGCCATTACCTCCTGTTGATTCACCTACTGCTGAGTCACCTGGGTATATTACTGAGTCAGATCCCAAGGAGGATCCAGAGGAGTATGAGGATGATGAGACAAAGGATGGTCCGGTTGACTATCCTATGGACGGAGGAGATGATGGAGATGATGACGAAGGCGATTCATCTGGGGATGACGCCGATGATGAGGATGAGGACGAGAAGGACGACGAGGACGAGGACGAGGAGGAGCACTTAGCTCCGGCTGACTCTACTATTGTTGTACCTACTGATGAGCATGTTTTCCCACCTGAGGGAACAGAGCCTGCTATACCACCGCCCTCCACCGACATTACTATTGGGGCTAGGATTACCATCCGGCCTCAGGCTTCCATATCCCTTCTACTAGAAGCAGAGGTTGAGAGGCTTCTGGCCATGACTATTCCATCACCATCACCACCTATCTCACTATCACCACTCTCTGTAGGAGAGCGCCTTGCTAGGTGCATGGCTCCGCCTGCACATTCATCACCACCACCTGTGCCATCACCATTACTACCATCATCTGGGTGTCCAACCCAAGTTTAGACACTCAGGATAGCCTCTACTCAGGCCCTTATTGATGCAGTTATTGCCGCATTACCATCACCTCCACTACCACCACCTCTATACATACCACCACCTGTTGACCGTAGGGATGATATCCCCGAGTCTGAGCAGCCACCTCGTAAGAGGTTATGTTTGTCCACTCTGGGCTCTAGATATGAGATCGGAGAGAGTTCTACTGCTAAACCTAACGGAGGTCGGGGGATAGATTATGGGTATGTCAGCACGGTAGATGCTGAAGAGAGGCGACAGGGGATTAGAGATGTTAGATATGGTATTAGGGATACTTGGATAGATCCGGCATAGGCAGTTCATGAGGTAGCACCTATGACCGTGGGAGAGGTCAATACTAGGGTTACAGAGCTTGCT
>BQNB010099899.1:3956-24826 GCA_026074375.1 Tanacetum coccineum | reverse complement strand
TAACTATTCAATGATAAAATCAAAGAAATGTTGTTTTATGTTTCCGAAAACAAATTTCAAAGAAACACATAACACCTAGATCACTTAGATTACTAGATAACACTTATTTGAATCATTAACCAATCATTTTCAAATGAGTGACCTACGTTCAGCGTTGGCATGACGTTAGCACTGGTAGAATTTCCATTCAATCATTGTGAATACTATTTTATAGTATTACTCCAGAATGTTCCGGCATTAACACAAAGACATGCAAATGTCCCGAAGACATGCAAATGTCCCGAAGACATATAATTATGTACCTTTTATATTATTGATGTTTAATACAAACGTACTTTTGTTACCTAAAGATATTTAATTGAATATCAATTTGGCTCTAGACACTTGTGCACTTTTAGTAAGAAAGGACTGGAGCAGAATGTACTTTATTCAATACCAACATTCTCGGAATGAGAAGTCGATAGATTATGCGTTAAATCTCCGTGAGAATGAAACAAATACTTTTTGAGAAGTACTTAAGTGGTTAGGAAGGGTTGTGCATTTGCATCACTGGGTCCATGATGTCTACTTCAATACCAGAAATCAACGAATGAAATCCGATAGCATATGAGTTTACCCGGCTTCTATCCTAATGTAAGAGAAACACCCTTCGACTATTCTTATAAGCCTCTCACTTTTCAACTCCAACCTTTTGACATTTGCTTATCATTCTATTCTTCTTCATCAAATTCTTGTCACTTTTGACATCTTTATCATGTTTGGTTCATTCTTTTCTATTCAAAGCTTTATCTCATAAGTCCATTTGGTATTCAAAACATGTTGATTTGCACCTCAAACTCCATCACCTAGACCTAACTTTCCTAAATTGGAAGGAAGACTCCGGGGTAGATCAATTCCGGTTCTGGAAGATCATAGGAGCATTTTGAGAGTAACTAAATCACATCGTGCAACTCAATCAACATACGCCAAGATAATTCTTTTAGAAAGAATGTCTGTGAAACCATGATAAAAATCTAAAATCGTATCATGAGATTTTGATAATATCAAGATAATTTAGAACAAGCACTCTGTCTGTTTTCGTATGCGATGACATTTTTTTTCTTGCATACTTTTTTATTTTTCTTTTCATGTGTTGTTCTTGCTTTTGAAACACATGACATATACTTTCATTTTTTAACTATACGATTTCTCAATTCTCTCTTTCTATTTTTTCCTTACAAATATCTCCTTTTGTTTTTCATCATTCTCACTAACAACAAATGAAGAAGAAAATTTTGATCTTTGAAAGTTCAATAATCGTAAAGACACTCACCCTTAACATATGCCGAGAAAGATTTTAACACGAAGCTAAAAACGCAAAATACGAATATGTTAACACTACAACAAAACATGGCTATTAGGACCTTTCCATGGGACCTTTTTTTACACGGTGTCATAATAACTACTTTTAAGGACGCATTGGTTTTTTAGTCCTTTTATGATCAAACTAATAATACACTTGATAAAGTAGTCCCATTACCACATATTTTCAGGACCCTTATTTGTTAGGGTCTTATTATGTTCGATCCTAATAGAACACTCCACTTATATAACCTATTACAATCAGTTTTATAGGACGCTTGCTTGTAAAGGTCCTATTATGATGAAACCAAATAGGACACTTGATAAGAAAGTCCTATCACATTCACTTTATAGGACTTTTATTTGTTATGGTCCTATTTTATAGAAAACTTGATACATAGGTCCTATTACATGTTACATTTGCACAATAACACATATCACACTTTTGTATGTTAGAGTAAGCAACTAACGAGGAAACTACATAGTCCTTAATAGAACGCGTGGAGTACATCAACAAATGTTATACTATGATACGAAAAATCGTTCTCACCGGGTATACATGAATGAATTTCTAAAGAAAACAAAGCATACACTTTAACCTAACATGTGGAAAACACAATGTCATTTGACCTAATTATACGATTAATTAATCTACAAAGAATATGTTTGTTGGTTTAATTCAGTGCTCAATGATATCTAACAAGATTTAAACATAAATTGGTATAAGTAAAAGAAGACTCGCCGATAAAGAAATCATCGTGTAATTTCACCAAGGTTCATGTCTGGAGATATAAATTTAAGAAGACTCTCCAGTTCATACAGAGACAACTAGTATGTATAAGAACTAGAAGCTGAAGGAAAAAGGTTCACCAGGGATCGAAAATGCCTTGTTGAACCTATCAGCTCTATGATCCAACCAACAAAGCTTGGCTCAAAATATCTCTTAGATATCTTGGCGGTACTTTTTAAGAAAGAAAATAAGTGGGGTAAAGTGTATCCTAAAGAAAGTCAAAGACAAGTACGAGTTGGTAAAATAAGAGGAACAATTGTCATCAGTGTTCCTCATAAGTAAATTTATTGTGTTTCAAAGAATGAAAGCATTTAATGGAAGATAATGCACCAGCATTGGTTAATGGATAATTATAATAGAGGGGTGGAAATGAGTTTGACAATCTGAACCGAAAACCGAACCAAAAATCGAATATATATATAGTAAATACTAATATGTATATATATATATGCATATATATATATATTATATATATATATAAATATATATACATAGTTACAAAAGACCATTATAATTTTATCATAATAAAAAAAAACATTTTTGATGCTTGAAATATTATTTTTTTGCTAAATATCTGTAGTAATTTTCTTTTTCCAAATAAATGAGGTAATTTCGGATTATTCAAGCTCACCAAAATTGAACCTAATTAAAATTCATTTTGATTCAATTCATTAATTTTTTTTAACCGAACTGAACCGAACAAATCCAACAACCGAATCGATCAACAGTCGTATATGAAAATTTTCAACTGACCCTCTAAAGTCATCTAAAGCCCAAAAGCCCACAATCCAAAAAAACAAGTGAACACGTGTGAGACCCTCCAATTATAAAACATACATTTTGCGTTGTACAGTAGAAGCTACAGTGCTTCTACTGTACAATGGTAAATCATTTTAGGCCTGGGCTCCCGCTTTAGGCTGGCCCAATTTTATTTTATTTTATTTTATTTTAATTTTTGGCACAAAATAAGGGGAAAAATATTACAAAAGTACCGATTCAACTTTAAAATAATCGACATAGTCACAAACGTACAACTTTAGATTGCATTAAACAGTGTCATTTAAAAAAAAACCCATATAGCAAAAAAAAAACAAAGGTTTAAATACAGTAGAAGCTACAGTGCTTCTACTGTACAATGGTAAATCATTTTGGGCCTGGGCTCGCCACCCCCCCTTTGGCCGCCCAATTTTTTTTTTTAAATTTTTGGCACAAAAGTATGGAGAAAAAATATTACAAAAAGTACCGATTCAACGTAAAAAATAATCGACATAGTCACAAACGTACAACTTTAGATTGCATTAAACAGTGTCATTTAAAAAAAACCCATATAGCAAAAAAAAAACAAAGGTTTAAACATGAGGCCCAACACATAAACCCATATAAAAAAAACAAACTATTAAACATGAGACAAAAAAATCGCAAAAAAAAAACTAAAAAAAAAATACCGCCCCGCAACAACGCGCGGGACATAAACTCATATAAAGAAAAAAAACAAATTATTAAACATGATACCGAAAAATAAACCCGCACTATTAAACATGAGACCGAAAAAATAAATCCGCACAAAAAAAACATATAACCAAAGAAAAAAACATTTAAACATGAGGCCCAACACATAAGTTTCCCCCTTCCCACCACCCATATAAGAAAAAAAACAAATTATTAAACATGAGACCAAAAAAATAAACCGCACAAACCCAAAAAAAAAATAGTTATAATAATAATAACACATGCCCGCAACAACGCGCTGAAAAAGTAACTGGTCCTCCTGAAATGAACCCATTAAACGCGCGGTAATCCTGCTTGTTATATATATATATATACACTATATTAGAGTTAAAACGCTGCCGTTTTGGCAGCGTCGCTACAATACCCGGCCCAATGGGCTCCCATTTTGGGCCGGCCCATTTGGCAAATTTTTTTTTTTTTGTAGGCAATGTAGAAAAAACCGCTCGGCATAAAATAGAAAAAAATACAAAAATATTGACTTATTCAGATAAAAAAATACTCGCGACATGAGGCCCAACACATAAGCCCATATATAAAAAAACAAACTATTAAACATGAGACCGAAAAAATAAACCCGCACAAATAAAAAATAGAAAAGAATAAAAATAAAATTTTAACGCAAAAATTAACCCGCGCTATTAAACATGAGACCGAAAAAATAAACCCGCACAAAATACAATAAAAAACGCCTTGCAGTAACGCGCGATACTATATTAGAGTTAAAACGCTGCCGTTTTGGCAGCGTCGCTACAGTACCCGGCCCAATGGGCTCCCATTTTGGGCCGGCCCATTTGGCAAATTTTTTTTTTTTGTAGGCAATGTAAAAAAAACCGCTCGGCATAAAATAGAAAAAAAAATACAAAAATATTGACTTATTCAGATAAAAAAATACTCGCGACATGAGGCCCAACACATAAGCCCATATAAAAAAAACTATTAAACATGAGACCGAAAAAATAAACCCGCACAAATAAAAAATAGAAAAGAATAAAAATAAAATTTTAACGCAAAAATTAACCCGCACTATTAAACATGAGACCGAAAAAATAAACCCGCACAAAATACAATAAAAAAACGCCTTGCAGTAACGCGCGATTCTCATTTAAAGCCTATGTTCCCATAAAATTATATTAAAAAAAACCACCTTTACCCCGTAATAGCCAAAAAAAGAAACCTTTAACATACGCCCAACACAAGAAAAACACACATATTATTAAACAAGAGGCCGAAAAAAAAAACCGTCACAAATAAAAAAATTAAAATAATAATGTCTCGCGTAGAATAAAACGACGTAGTTTTGTTCCACACGCTACAGTGCTCGGCCCTTTGGGCTCCCAATTTGGGCCAACCCATTTGGCTTTTTTTTTGTACGCAATGTAAAAAAAACCGCTCGGCACAAAATAAAAAAAAATTACAAAAATATTGACTTATTAAGATAAAAAAAATACCCGCGACATGAGGCCCAACACATAAGCCCATATATAAAAAAACAAACTATTAAACATGAGACCGAAAAAATAAACCCGCACAAATAAAAAATAGAAAAATAGGAATAAAAAATATTACAAAAGTACCGATTCAACTTTAAAATAATCGACATAGTCACAAACGTACAACTTTAGATTGCATTAAACAGTGTCATTTAAAAAAAACTCATATAGCAAAAAAAAACAAAGGTTTAAATACAGTAGAAGCTACAGTGCTTCTACTGTACAATGGTAAATCATTTTGGGCCTGGGCTCCCACTTTGGGCCGGCCCAATTTTTTTATTTTTTTTAATTTTTGGCACAAAATAGGGAGAAAAAATATTACAAAAGTACCGATTCAACTTTAAAATAATCGACATAGTCACAAACGTACAACTTTAGATTGCATTAAACAGTGTCATTTAAAAAAAAACCCATATAGCAAAAAAAACAAAGGTTTAAACATGAGGCCCAACACATAAGCCCATATAAAAAAAACAAACTATTAAACATGAGACAAAAAAAATCGCAAAAAAAACTAAAAAAAAAATTACCGCCCCGCAACAACGCGCGGGACATAAACTCATATAAGTAAAAAAAACAAATTATTAAACATGATAACGAAAAAATAAACCCGCACTATTAAACATGAGACCGAAAAAATAAACTTGCACAAAAAAAACATATAACCAAAAAAGAAACCTTTAAACATGAGGCCCAACACATAAGGCCATATAAGAAAAAAACAAACTATTAAACATGAGACCGAAAAAATAAACCCGCACAAAATTAAAAAAAATATAATAATAATAACAATGGCCCGCAACAACGCGCGAAAAATTAACGTCCCGCAGCAACGCGCGGGTAATCCTGCTTGTTATATACATATACTATTAATGGAATAAAACGCTGCCGTTTTTGGCAGCTTTGCTACAGTACCCGGCCCATTGGGCTCCCATTTTGGGTCGGCCCATTTGACTTTTATTTTTATTTTTAGGCAATGTAAAAAAAACCGCTCGGCATAAAATAGAAAAAAAAACTACAAAAATATTGACTTATTCAGATAAAAAAAATACTCGCGACATGAGGCCCAACACATAAGCCCATATAAAAAAAAACTATTAAACATGAGACCGAAAAAATAAACCCGCACAAATAAAAAATAGAAAAGAATAAAAATAAAATTTTAACGCAAAAATTAACCCGCACTATTAAACATGAGACCGAAAAAATAAACCCGCACAAAATACAATAAAAAAACGCCCTGCATTAACGCGCAATTCTCATTTAAAGCCCGTGTTCCCATAAAATTATGTTAAAAAAAAACCCCCGTATAGCCAAAAAAAGAAACCTTTAAACATAAGCCCCACACATAAGCCCATATAAGAAAGAAAAAAAACTATTAAACATGAAGCCGAAAAAATAAAACCGCACAAAATAAAAAAAATAAAAATAATAATGCCTCGCGTAGAATAAAACGACGTAGTTTTGTTCCACACGCTACAGTGCTCGGCCCTTTGTGCTCGGCCGTTTTGGTAGCTTGCTACAGTAGCTACAGTAACCGGCACATTGGGCTCCCACCTTGGGCCGGCCCATTTGACACTTTTTTTTTCTTTTTCTTTAACTAGGCAAATTTAAAAATAATAAAAAATTGCTCGGCACAAAATAAGAAACAAAATTACAAAAGTACTTAGTTATTTAGATAAAAAAATATCCGCGGCACGAGACCAAACACATAAGCTGATATAAAAAAAATAAACTATTGCACAAAATAATTAATAAAAAATTGCTCGGCACAAAATAAGAATTTTTTTTACAAAAATAATGATTTATTAAGATAAAAAAAATACCCACGACATGAGGCCCAACACATAAGCCCATATATAAAAAAACAAACTATTAAACATGAGACCGAAAAAATAAACCCGCACAAATAAAAAATAGAAAAGCATAAAAATAAAATTTTAACGCAAAAATTAACCCGCACTATTAAACATGAGACCGAAAAAATAAACCCACAAAGAATACAATAAAAAAACGCCATGTTCCTATAAAATTATATTAAAAAGAAACCTGTATAGCCAAAAAAAAAACCTTTAAATATGAGCCCCACACATAAGCCCATATAAGAAAAAAAACAAACTATTAAACCTGAGGCCGAAAAAATAAAACCACACAAAATAAAAAATAATAATGCCTCGCAACTACGCGAAAAAAATTAACGACCCGCAGCAACGCGCGGGTAATCATGCTTGTTATTACTATATATACTATATTTGGTGAAATACGACGTCGTATTGTCACCTGAATAACAATTGGCCTACTAAAAGCCCAAAAGCCCGTCCAAAATTAAAAAAAAAAGGTTCCGGCCCAAAAAAATAATAATAAATAACTTACACAACGGATCCTCAACTTTTAACTATTTACGACTTTTTATATAATAAACTTTATTTATCAAATATATAACACATTTGTACCGATTCGTTCGGATAAAAAAATACCCGCGGAAAGATCTTTGAATTGCGAACAAAACGAGCCCAATATTGCAATGCTTCTGACGTACGCGCGATTTTATAAAAAATGTTGAAGTTTAATGTATATATATTAAAAAGAAAATTAACAAAACGTACCCTCACCTTTTAACTATTTACGATTTTTTTATATAATAAACTTTATTAATCAAATATATAACACATATCTACCGATTCATTCCGATTAAAAAATACCCGCGGAAAGATCTTCGAATTGTGAACAAAACGAGCCCAATATTTCAATGCTTCCGACATACGTACGATTTTATAGAAAATGTTAAAGTCTAATATTCCGTAATTGTTAAAAAAAATGTCAGTGAAATAAAAAACCTGTGTTGCATACAAGTCAGCCCCGCCTCAACGCGTGGACAGATTTCTATTCATTATTCGTTCGAAACATATTCGCGAAATATTATGCCCCACAGAAACGCGCAGGCTATGTAATCAAATTGCACAAAAACAAGCCCGCCGCAACGCGCGAAAGATCCAACTCTTATGCAATAAATAAAAAAAAAACCCATACGCCAGGGCAAAAGAAATTTAAAAAATATTTGAAAAAAATGAAAGGGACACTTGTTCCGGAACCTTCTTTCACCATCATCACCACCTTCAAATAAATATAAAAATAAATAAATAACCCTAACTCAAAATCCCCAATTTAACCAACAAATTCTTTTTGAACGATGTCTCACTTCGGTCGATCAGGTCCACCAGATATCTCCGATAAATTCTTTTTGAACGATGACTCTCATCGGTCGATCAGGTTCCACACCAGATTCTCCCGATACCTATTCTCTTCTCATTCTCAATATCAGGTTCCCGTAAGGTCTATTCATTGGTTTTTTTTATTAATTACATTTATTGATTTTTGAATATGGATACAAGGAATTTTGATTAATGTTTGTGTGTTTATAGGTACGACTGCTAATGATTTGTTTCCCTTATTTGATAAGTACGGAAAAGTTGTTGATATTTTCATTCCCAAAGACCGAAGGTATTATTAACTCCTACGAATTTTTTTAATCTTTTTTTCTTATCAAAATCAGCATGTTAGGTTTTGGTTAAAAAAGAATTCAAGGACAGTGTATTGGTTTCATGTTTATGATCGTAATTTTAGTTAAAATAGACTATAATTGAGTACGCTCGCTTTGTATTGTGTTTGTTTTAAAGGCTAAATGGAACGTAAATGAAATAAGTTTGGCGTTTTGTAAAACGACAACTTATTTTATTAACATTTCTGTGGTATAATATTAAATATGATATGAAAGATAATTGAGAAATTGAACGCTAAACGAAGAGTTGACTCAGACGTAATGAGGTATCCAGTGCTGTTTCCGGACCTTTTTTTTTGGCCACCCCTGAATGTGTACTTATGGAGCTTTGAAAGCCTAGACCTCAAGTGAGATGTGTTGGTGGCGTTAAGGAGGCCTTTTGGTGTGGTTATAAGTGAGTGAATGTGTATATACAAAAAGGGACCAAGTGAACAGATTATCAATGTTCGCGATTTTAACCAGAATGGACAGCGAGTTTTAGTTTTTAAAATTGGTTATCTTCTTTTGGTTTATATGTAGTGTTTATATGCAAAAGTTGTGTAACATGAGTACAACAGTATTGGAATATTGGGTTATTAGGAACGGTACTAGTTATATTATGCTACTAATTTGCTACTTTTTGAATAGATTATTTATGAAAATGACTTGCAATGTGTTGAAGGGTTTTATAAGTTTTATTCATTAGAATTGTCGTGAGTTTGTATTTATCTGTATCAGGACTGGCGATTCACGTGGATTTGCGTTTGTTCGTTACAAGTATTCTGATGAAGCACAGAAAGCAGTGGATAGGCTAGATGGTAATATATATTCATTTTTTTGGTTTTACTCTAGTGTGTTGTATATAACTGAAGCTACTCGAGATATAATGTTAGTGATCATGTAACATCTGTTTCATTATAGAGTATAGTAATGGGATCTGTCTTATTTAATTGGATTTCCATTCTTCTTCTTCTCAGGAAGAGAATTGATTGGTCGAGAAATTACAGTTCAGTTTGCAAAATATGGACCCAACGCAGAAAGAATGTAAGATTATAGCTTTTATATGTTTTTTTTTGTTAATATAGCTGACAATTAGAAGTTGAAGGAGATCCTCATTTGTTTTATATTGGCATACCAGTTTGTAATTACCATTTGCTTAACCTTTGTCTTGAATATGTTATGCACATGTTTTGCAGTTGATAGGGAGGAAGGATCTTGATAGTCTCACTCTCCCAGGGCAGGGGCAAGAAGTCGGGTAGTCCTCTACGAGGTTTGCCCTCTTTCATAGTAATTCATATTGAGAACATCATTAAGCTTAGATGATTGCATCTCGTGCTGTTACGCATAACATTAGTGCAAAAAGAAATAAGCATAGTGGATATGTTTTTCTTGTCATATGGATGCAGCTATTGTTGCAGTATCACATAATATTCAGTTTGCTTTCATCAGAACTGATGGAACTTATCAACCTTAATATTAAAACCAATGCGTGAACGAGTATATATATATTATTTAAACATAAAACGATAATAGACAGACTTTGTTTTCCATAGGATTAAGGGTATCCTAGTTTGAGTATTCCATCAATTTGAACTTGCTTATGTCCTCTCTGTTTAATTGGGACAGAGAGGCATTGCAAGGATATTTGCAGCAGCAATATTTCTGATTAATTGCTGAAAACTTTCTAGTTTGGACTTGCAATACCTTGTAGTTCAAATTAATTATCTTATGGCTGTTTCATTTTCATATTCGTATCATTTGCATCACATGTTTTAGGCAGATAGGAGTACTGCTATGTGATACAGAGAGACAGTTGAGTTGTTGCCTTGCTGGTAGCATTGTGAATGGGCGATATTCTGCAGAAGTTTGACATAAAAAAATACTAAGCTGTAAGCTGTAAGCTTGCATCACATGTTTTAGGCAGATAGGAGTACTGCTATGTGATACAGAGAGACAGTTGAGTTGTTGCCTTGCTGGTAGCATTGTGAATGGGCGATATTCTGCAGAAGTTTGACATAAAAAAATACTAAGCTGTAAGCTGTAAGCGCTAACAGCTGTAAGCTGTAAGCGCTGTAACAGCTGTAAGCTGTAAGCTGTAACAGCTTACAGCTGTTTGTAAGCTGTAACAGCTTGCTGTTAACATGAACTACAAGCTGTCTATTTTTTTTTAATAAAAGTGTTTGGTTAATTAGCTCTTGACTGTAATTATAAGATGTAAAATGACTTAAAAGGACATATTTAAATAGATTATATTATGGTTGGAGGGTATATCAGTAATTTACAGACTTAACAGCTCCTAACAATTTTAAAAGCTTCATCAATCAACTTTTTATTTATGGGCTACTTGTTTAAAATAAAAGCTTAAAGTTGATGCATCCAAACAGAGCTATTTATTATGGAAGAGATTATTTTTGTAACAAAAAGCTTGTAGCTCTACAAAAAGCTTTAAAAAAGCTCTTGCCAAACAGGCCCAAAGTTTTGGTTTTCGAACTAAAAAGATGCCAAAGGCCCTTCAAATTGATAAATCCAAAGTGTAAAACGATTTCATAAAAAAGGTTGTATCCCATTCCATAATCAGAGCAGTCAAACAATTCAATATAAATATTGGAAATGCTACATTACTAATAACACATGCATCAAGAGAATTAATATTGAAACAGCAACATCACTAATAATACTCGCATCAAGAAAATAAATATTATATTTTCCTATTAATTTATATACCGAAGCTCTTTGTACTGTATAAATGCTTACTTTGCTTTTATCTTTGGCATATTGTATGAAAAATGTCTCTTGTTTGGGTATTGTGGTTTGTATAGTAAAAATATTATTGATTTTCATGTGACTTTTGCCTTTTGTTTACTCGCCAACTTATTCTGATGCAATTTGCAGCTCCAGGTACCGGGATGATTATCGCGACAGGGGTTATAGGAGAAGTCGTAGCAGGAGCAGGGATAGGTATGATAGGTACCGTGGCAGGGACCGAGGTCATCGTTATCGAAGCAGGAGCCGTAGCTATAGTCCAGATTATGATAGAGTTCGTGGTAGGAGCCGTTATGACGATGAGCGATGGAGCAGGAGTCGTTCTATTGAAAGGTTAGATTCACGTGTAAAACATATTCTTATTTAGGAGGTGATTTGTAGAACACTCGTGTTAATGCATACACCACTAAAACTTATGGTGTACAACATCACTAAACACGTGTGGTAGCGTATTTATTGAGTCTGATGTTGTGCAAGTCATCTCCTATTTGATTTATCTTGCTTGTACTTCATGCTTCCTAATGGATACTTGCTTGTTTTGACTTGCCTCTGTTGGTACAGTCCTGGTCCTCGCAGGAGCTTATCACCACGCACTACTCCCACTTGGGATAAAAGCCCTGCTAGTCGCAGCCCATCACCAAAACGCAGTCTTTCACCAAACGGCCGCTCTCTTGATTCTAGGAGCCCTTCACCGCGTCCTGCTGAGGTGAGTTTGTTAATTAAGGAATTGGAAATTACTTTAGATAGTGAATTAGGTGGGTTGAATAACATATTAAAACGGGTAATCTTTAGGTACGTGTCAAAAACATGTTGAGTTGGCCTAAAATACTTGTTTTAAATAGTAGTCTTAAATTGTTTAAGATGCTATAAGCATTTAAAATGCACTTTGTACCAGTTTGGGCTGCGCGATCAGTCTGAAATCATACACAACCCCAATCGACCCATTAGTAATTAAGTGGGCCAGTATTGTAATGTCTAGAAATTAGCTTCTGTATGGGGTTTACTTATTCTCATCTGGATTTTCTGCAGGATTGACTTACATGAGTCAGGAGCCCAAACTTGTATCTCTTGCCATCTTGATGTTTTCCAAAGGCTCCTCTTGAGAATGCATTCTCGATTTTCTAGTGCTAGATTTGGTAGGAGTGGATTCTTCTATTATTTCAGAATTATGAGCTTGACCTGTTTATGAACGTAGGTAGTACTATGTAGGTCGGTTGCTGCATGGTATAAACCAGTATTATTGGTATGATTGATATGGATATGCTTTTGTGGATGATTTTAGTTTTTAGTTGTGGTATTCTGATTGTCTCTTTTATCGTTATACATATCCTTGACCTAATCCATTTACACCTACTGGATATTGATAGTTATGATCGAGAAAAGATCGATTGTGGCTGATGGCCGTGATGAGGATGATGATATTGTCACCTGTTGATGCTGTATATAGTCTCTAGATATATGCTTATGATTTAAGACTGGTTATGGTCCAGAGAACCCTCTTTGCAGGTGGTTGAATGTACCATGAGTTACACTCTGGCTGTAAGTTCTTCATGGGCTTGCTCATTTCTTTTTAAACCACTTAATTTCATATTTTAGATGTTTTTGGGGTAATTGTCACAAAAATCGAGCAGAGAGTACCTGCATTTCATGTGCAATTGTGACGCAAAATGAAATCTTGAAATGCTTGTCCAAATTTTGGCCCTGACCTATCGGACAGGGTAACAAATCTGAAATCTGAATTTGTTTATAATTTGATTTTGTGCATAACGTAATTTCTTTAAGCTGTAGTAGAAGTCTTGGTGACTGTAGCTGTGAAGTAGTTGCTGATGTGTGTTCCTGTAAATCCTTGTAAGTTATTGCGCGATGATGTGTTGTTAAAAGGTAGTTGATTGTTGAACCAAGTGGTTAAGTGCTGCCTAGGTTTTGGTGGTTCATCTGGAAGGTTGCCTAGCACACTTGCACCCGTGCATCTTTGATCATGTTACGGTTAGCTTATGGGTGTACTTTGCAAACAGTTAGATTAAGGTGTACGTTTCAACTAAAGAATTATATAATGTCAATATATACATCATTCATTCTTCCTTAATATGGTA
Organism: Tanacetum coccineum; assembly: GCA_026074375.1. Classification (NCBI taxonomy): domain Eukaryota; kingdom Viridiplantae; phylum Streptophyta; class Magnoliopsida; order Asterales; family Asteraceae; genus Tanacetum; species Tanacetum coccineum. The sequence continues at coordinate 11,302 of BQNB010099899.1, read as the reverse complement.
GACGTTTAATGCCACCATTTTTATGATACACAAGTTACTGGCTGTTGGAGAATGGTCTATTGCCACCATTTTTATGGTACGCAAGTTACTGGCTCTTAAGAGAATGGTCTATTGACATTTTATTCTAAAATACGTTATGCCGAAAATCATGGACTAGTGCCTGATGGGGTTTTTGTATATCTACCCCTTTCTACCCTTTCTCAATTGTTAACGACGGTTACTCCAAGGACAAAGAGTCATCTTGAAATCTATTTACCATTTGGGCTTGCTGTCATAAATCTCAACCCAGGAGCATCTTTATAAGTTCTCTAAAAAATGATTACTTTTTCATTTTGTTACAATATAACATAAACGATATTTTTTCTCCAATCTCAGTAAACTTGAAACTGATTCCTGCGACTTTATGATTGATGCTTACATTTTTTGTTGGGGTAAACGGGAATCATCCTGGATAAATGATAAACTCAAAAGGTTTAATGATATATGCTAGTCTGCATAAAATGGCCAAAAAACCGGAACAAAACGGAAGCTATGAAATAACCAAACAAAAATGAAAATACTCGGCTACTCGGTAGACGACCACATGGGGCTATGTCTCGGCTGCCATCAATCCGAGCAACATACAAAGCCGCAAACTGTTCCACCAGATAAAAGAGAACACCCTAACTAAAATATAGCTCAGTCATGTTAGTATTTTACCCTGTTTCTAAAACTTGGTATAACACATCCTTTATCTTTTAAAATTTTGAATTTAAATTTTCGTAATAATCCACTATTATCCGTTTTTTGAAAACAAAACTGTAATCAGATAATTCGTCAAATAGCCGATTAATAAGTTGGAACTCTGTTCAAAGTATTTGTGTACTTTGGCAAGCTTATAATAGCTGAAGGGTTTTATTGATAATATTTTGTGTTAGCTATTATGTTGAGCAGGTTTTGTCAAGTTTTGTTATGCAGGGTTTAAAGTGTAAATGTGAAGTATATAAGCTGGAGTTAGGTGGCTCAAGATTGATTATCCGTTTTTAGTTTTCACATATATCTCTCAAAGCTCTCTCCTTCAAGTTTTTAGGGTTTCCAGTTGTTTAAGATCTTTTGATCTTTAGGTTTTGATCATCTTGATCATTGTTTTTGTATTGGTTTTAGATGTGAGTTGTATAGGTTTAAGATAGCACTCGTTTGAGGACTATCTCTGTCTTTTTATTGTAATCTGTTGAATCAGCACTCGTGTCGAGGACTGATCATCTGTGTATATTGTTTTAATAAAAGAAAGTCACCAAATGGGAGGTTGGCTGGGTGATTTAGAAAGTTCTGGTGTTGGTTGATATCATTTTTACATGGTATCAGAGCCTTAGGTTCTTCTATCGGCTCGATTGATCGTTTGTTTGGTTGTATCTAGGGTTAATTGCATTCTTGAAGATTTAAGTTTTTTTTTGAAACCTTAATTTTTAGGGATCTTGATTCTTTGGTGGTTCTTGGAAGGATTTGGTAGGTTAATCATTGATTAACCAGGTGATTGATCGATTTGGGGTTGAATTTTGTGAAAACCCTAATTGTTAATTTGGGGGTTTTCGGATCTTGAGGTTCTGTGGATTCTTGGGTTGGTTTTTCCTCAATCTATTCTAGACTAAGTGAATCTAGAAAGGTTGATTGTTCTTCCGCTGCTATTTTTCGCATTGTAAGTTGTTTTCTTCCTTTAAGAGATACATTGTTGGATTTAGTGGGTGCATACAGGGTAGCTAATCCTGATCTGCCACTAAAGTGGTGTGAATTCCTGCTCTGGCTACTCTCAGTTCACTGGACTCAATTCTTGTGGATCTTGGGTGTGTGTTTTATTTGAGTAATTGTTGTTTTGTTTGGTTAATAACTGTTTGTTGTCTAGTTATTAATTTGTTTGATTGATTGTTAAGTTTGTTTGTCTGGTTGTTAGTTTGTTGTTTTTCTTATCTGATTGTAGTTGTTTTAGTTTCTTTGTTTGCTATGGCTATTCTGATTAGTTCTTTGGATGCTAGTAATCCTCTCCATTTGCATGCTAATGATTCTAATGGAACCCCTTTGATCAGTATTAAATTGACTGGTGTTGAGAATTATAGGATTTGGGCTAGTGCTATTAAGCTTGGTTTGCAAACTAAGAATAAGATGGGTTTTATTACTGGTTCTGTTCTTAAGTCTGATTATGTTGCTAGTAATTTGCTATCTGAACAATGGGATAGATGTAATGCTGTTGTTTTGTCATGGATCTTGGGGTCTTTATCTCAAGATGTCTATCTTGGTCATGTTTTCTCTGATAATGTTGCTCTTGTTTGGAAGGAATTACAGGAAACTTATGATAGAATTGATGGGTCTATTGTGTTTACTTTGTTGCAAAAGATTAATAGTTTTAAGCAAGGTGGTTTACCTGTTTCGGGGAGATTATCATAAGCTAATTTCTCGATGGAGAGGAATTTATAATTTTAAAAACTAAGCTGTCTGTTGTGTATGTGAGGTAGGGCTGAGTTATTGATCCAATGGGGGAAAGCTCATAGACTTCATGCAGTTTCTTATGGGCCTTGATGATGTGTATCAGCCCATAAGAAGCAGTCTTCTGACTAGGGAAATCCTTCCTGAAGTCAAAGATGCCTTCTTGATTATTGCTAGGGAGGAATCCCATAGAGGGATTTCTTCTAGCCCGTGTCAGGCTGAAAAGCCTCATAGCATTTGTGTATGTAGCTAGGAAATAATGTTAACAGTGGAATAATATAATTCTAATTGCGAATAATTGGCAATAGTTTTGAAAATGGTATTTGGGGTATATAAAAAACTTGCTTTGTAAGAATTGTGGTTTAAAAGGCCACACTATTGAAAAATGTTTTGAGATCATTGGTTACCCACCATGTTTTAAAAGGAATCCAAATTTGAAGGTTTCAAATAACTTTAACAATAACAAGAATAACAATGCTGATGTTAAAACCAAGTAATTGGTTGGGTAACAATGAAAATCAGACTTCTACTAGTTTACCCTTATCTTTTACTAATTAGCAGGTTAGAACTAATGTGTCTTTTGAATGATAGTCTGGGATTGCTGCTCATACCATATGCAAGGTTGGTTCTGACTCTTTTTTTTAACTACAATGTGTTTTTTAATCAGAATTTCTATAAGTTTTTTTGTGCTAATATATTTTTAAATGGGGTCAATTATCATTTTGGGTGGATAATTAACTCTGGGGCTAATCAACATATGACAAATAGTACTAAAAACATGTTTCATTTAGTTGATGTATCTGAGTTGAATATTACTGTTGGTCACCCTAATGATGTTGTCGTGTTTGAGATTGAATAATAATAGGAAATTTGAGATTGAATATTAGCTAAAATAACTCATATAGGAAATTTGAGATTGAATAATGATGTTGTCTTGTTTGATGTTTTGGTTATTCCTGAGTATTGTGTTAGTCTTCTTTCTGTTGCAACAAATTGAGTAAGTAACAGCTGGGGTGTTAAGTTTTGATGAAACTAAGTGTGCTATTCAGGATTTGAAAAGGGAGAAAGTTCTGGGGACTGGTAGTGAATATGCTGGTCTATATGTTTTTTATGCTAATTGTGATAAGCTTGCTGTTAGTAATCAAAGTAAGTTTTTTGTTTGCTATGTGTCTAAAGAAGTTTGGCATAATAGATTGGGTCATCCTGCTAACCAGGTTTTGAAATTGCTTAAAAATTCTTTAAATCTATCTAACTTGGATCACAATAGTCCTTGTGAAGTCTGCCATAAGGCAAAATAAACTAGAGATTCTTTTCCTATAAGTGATCATAAATCTGTTGCTCTGGGTGATCTTATTCACTTAGATGTTTGGGGGACTTATAAAGTGGTTAGTAGGGAAGGCTTTAGGTATTTTTTGACTGTGGTTGATGATTTCAGTAGATCTATTTGGGTATATTTGCTTAAGACCAAGGATGAGGTGTTTGAAATGTTTGTCAGTTTCTATAACCTGGTTTTAACTCAGTTTAATAAGAAAATTAAAGTAATAAGGTCTGATAATGGAACTGAGTTTTGTAATAATAAAATGAATGATTTCATAAAGACCATGGGTCTCATTCACCAAACCTCTTGTGCTTATACACCTCAGCAGAATGGGATTGCTGAAAGAAAACATAGGCATCTTCTAAATGTAGCAAGAAGCCTTATGTTTCAGGGGGAATTCCTTTGTATTTTTGGACTGAATGTGTTTTAACTGCTACTTACTTGATTAACAGGCTTCCTTCCTCTGTCTTAAATGGAAAATCTCCTTTTTCTCTAGTATATGGTAGGGAACCTAACCTTTCTCATTTAAGGAGTTTTGGTTGTTTGTGTTTTGCTGCTGTTGTTAAGGGGTTTGATAAATTTTCTGAAAAAGCTGAAAAATGTGTTTTAATTGGTTATGCTAGTGGAAAAAAGGCTTATAAACTTTTTAGTCTTGAAAATAGAAATGTTTTATACTCTAGAGATGTCAAATTTTATGAGACCATCTTTCCTTATAAAATGAGTAGTGATAATACTGAGTTTTCTAAGTCTTCTGGAAATATAAATAATGATATTTCAACTTTAAACTTTTTTGATAATTTTGAGTCTGAAACAACAGCTAAAACTTCTTCAAGTCCCAATGATGATGAGGAAGGACCATCTGGTAGAGATGGCAATGTGCATCAACCAGTGCCTGATTCTGAGAATCAGCCTGGACATGGTGATCAACACTTTGCAACTCCTATAGATGATGAAAACCCTTCTGAGGGCAATGGTGGCTCACATTTAGAGGTTCCTATTTTTGAAAATATTAATCAAAATGAAACAGAGGAAGTAAGTCCTGATATTAGAAGGTCTAGCAGACCTTCTAAATTGCCTGCTAAGTTGAATGAGTTTGTTTTAGATGGTAAAGTTAAATATGGCTTACATAGGTATGTTAATCATACTTTGCTAAGGGGTGAGAATTATTGTTTTGTGACTAATTTGAATAAATCTGTTGAACCTTCTTCATTTCAAGAAGCTTCAAAAGATATTAATTGGATTAATGCTATGAATGAAGAGTTGCATGCTTTATATGAAAATAATACTTGAGAATTATGTGACCTTCCTGCTGGTAGAAAACCAATAGGATCAAAATGGGTTTACAGCATCAAGTATATGTCTAGTGGTGAAATTGAAAGGTTTAAAGCTAGACTTGTAGCTAAAGTATTTGGTCAAAAAGAAAGGATAGACTATGAAGAGACTTTTAGTCCAATGGTTTGCAGTTGAAATGAATTGGAAAATTTTTCAAATGAATGTTAATAATGCCTTTCTTTATGGGGATTTGAATGAAGAAGTATATATGTTACCACCTCCTGGGTTTTCTAAACCAAATGAAAACAAAGTTTGTAAACTCAAAAAGTCTCTATATGGTCTTAAACAAGCACCTAGGCAATGTAATCATAAGTTGACTGAGGCTCTTAGAGATGCTAGGTTTGTTCAATCTAAAAATGATCATTCCTTGTTTGTTAAGAATGCTGGTTCTGTGTCCTTGTATGTGCTTGTTTATGTGGATGATTTAGTAACAATGAGTTGGAAATTGAGAACTTTAAAAGGTTTTTGAAAAATAAGTTTAAAATCAAAGACTTGGGAGAACTCAAGTATTTTCTTAGAATTGAAGTTTTAAAAACTAAAAATGTCATTTATTTAACTCAAATGAAGTATTGTTTAGAATTGTTACATGATTTTGGGTTGCTAGGATGCAAACCAGTCATGACTCCCTTACCTGAAAATATTGTTCTTGCTCATAAAGAGTCTGAGAATGATAAATTTTTGGTTAACTTGGCCAACTATCAGAGATTAGTTGGTAAATTGATTTACTTAACCTTGACTAGACCTGACATTTCTTATGATGTGCATTGTTTAAGTCAGCACATGCATTCTCCATTAAAGTCTCATCTTGATATAGCTATGAGAGTTTTAAAGTATTTGAAACTTGCTCCTGGTTATGGTATTCAGTTCTCTAAAAGGAATAGTGTGTTTGATATTAATGCTTTTTTTTTATTCTGATTGGGCTAAGTGTCCTGTTACCAGAAGATCAGTTTCTGGTTATTGTGTTTTTGTAAATGGGTGTTTAGTTTGTTGGAAGAGTAAGAAACAATCTACATTGTCTAGATCTTCAGCTGAGGCTGAGTACAGATCTATGGCATCTGATTCCTGAAGGATCTTAATGTTGAAACCAACATACCTATATGGTCTAATTTTCATACGGATTTGAAACTGAGTTAACTTCTTTTTGTTTCTGTTTAAAGTATTTGTGTACTTTGACAAACTTATAATAGCTGAAGGGCTTTATTGAAAATATTTTGTGTTAGCTATCATGTTGAGCAGGTTTTGCCAAGTTTTATTGTGCAGGGTTTAAAATATAAATGAGGAGTATATAAGATGGAGTTAGGTGGCTCAAGTCCTCATTAATCCGTTTCTAATTTTCACATACATCTCTAAAAGCTCTCTCCTATAAGTTTTAGGGTTTCCAGTTGTTTAAGATCTATTGATCTTTAGTTTTTGATCATCTTGATCATGTTTCGCAAAATTTAGTGATATCTTTGTAAGCTTGTACATCTAATCAATGAATCTCTTCAATCCATTTTATACACAAACTTGTTTCCGCGATAGTACGCAGAGGAATAGAAGGAAAAAAATTCAGTTGACGTTGTTAATCAATGTAAATGGATGTGGTTTTCCCTGTTTAGGTTACCAGGGAGGGTGGGTCTTTTGAATCAGATGTACCCGGCCTCACCGGGTTAATCCCGAGACCATTTCCTACCCTTCCGTGGCAACGCCCAAATGTACACACCAAGTGAGGTTTGAACCCTTGATTATTGTTTGAAAACCAAATACCTTACCACTAGGCCATTTGGTGGTGATTTAGGTTGTTAATCAACGTAATCTAAAAGAAAGAGAACATAAAAAAAGGTAGGAAATATAAGACCCAAAGCAGTTACTCACTTACACTCATTCTACAAATGAGACCACAAGGTTCATTCTACAAATTAATGTCCATTACTTTAAGAGCTTAGCTTGTACATATATATGGATTATCTGTGTAATCAAGTTTTTTCTTTTCTTTTTTTTACTAATAGCATCTCTTATTAAGCTATATATCTTGAATAATAAAGTTTGACAAAATTACTCAGTCATTTGTTAGGTAAATGAACACTAATGGATGAACGTACACCGGTTTATCATTTAAAATCGGTAGGAAATGTAGTATTCATTTAATGGTCACGATGATACATGTGGACACGTACTCTTTCCTTCAATCATTCAATGAAAATATATAGAATAAAAACAAACATGAAGAAAATTCCAACTTAACCAAGAATTGCACACC
>BQNB010099898.1:0-24826 GCA_026074375.1 Tanacetum coccineum | reverse complement strand
CAATTGCAGCCTCGTTGGGACATACGACCCGGGAATATCTCTTCCGGAATCTTTTTATCATTGATTTGATTCTTATATATTTAACCTCTTTGTGTAGCTTTTGACCTTTTCCCTTGGTTAAGGGCATTCGGTTAGAATTTACATTTGAGTTATTTTATATATATACTATCAGACGAACCACATAGCCTTTCACAATCGATATCACCAAAAATCTCATGAAATATAAGGATAATTCTCATGAAACCCGGGTAAAAGAGAATTCGAGCCGCCATGTGCTGCCCCGCCAAGACACGGCTCAATTTCAACCGGTTGGCTTGTTTTACAGCCTATGAGCCTATCACCATCTTCACGCACCCGTCACTATCATCACACGTCATAGATAGCGGAACGAAAGGAGCGGTCGCATCGAAGGAGCATCAATATCAAATCTCAGTGGTATGTAATCAAAAACAATTTTAATCACAAATAAAGCCAAAAACCCTTTTTAGAAACATAAACCAAATGAAGATCATGAAATCAAACAGTAACAGTTAACCATAAAGATCATGAAATCAAACAGTAAAACATATACCTTGTTTATTTCAAGCTTAATAAGGCCAAAATATAGTCAACAAAATTATCGGCAACCAAATACCCAATAATAATTCCACTACTAAAAGCATCATCACCAAACAAACCCTGGCTCATCTCTTATTGCAGTAACAGAGAAAAGACCGTGATCAAAACCAACTCCATTAGATTTCAACTTAGCGACGAAAGAGCAGACAATAGGTTTTAAAACCCTCAGAAGCAAAGACGAACCATATTATCATGGATGAGATCTGATTTGGAGAGAGAGAAAGAAAGATCGAGAAAGGTGTGATCCGTTATGAAGAGGTGTGTGTTTTTTGGTTGTGTGTATAGATCTAGACACGTACTTGACTCATCACATACGTGTAAAAATTGGAAGGGTGAATGACAATGTGAGAGAGATTGATTTTGCTTGAATGAAATAAAATATTACAACCCGAAAAGAAAAAGGGTCGGGCAGGTTTTCATTTAAATGCATTTAATGAGCCTCGGAGGAACGATCTTGATGGTTAATTATATGGTATAATTTCATTTCATTTGCAAATTGTAAAAACTCACTGTCACGTGTAGATCTATGATAGGCCAAAACAATAAGATAGTGGATGGTCACGTGTTTGTTTTGATTTAATTCAAAGCTCACGTGATGTGATAACCAAATGCACACAATTCTCTTTTGCGTTCAAAATGAAAGAAGAAGTATAATAGTGCCATATCATAATTTGTTTCTTGGGCCTTATTTCTAGGACTACCAATTGGGCCGAATGTTAATTCAAGGCTTGGGCCAGGAATTATATCTTGCAATCATGGGCCGAGCCAGATTTAAAACAAATGTTGGGTTGAGTATTATCTTTAGGCAATTGTTTATCTAGATCATTTTAGTAAGCATGGGTCGGTCCGACCCATATAAATGATGTCGGGCCGACCCAATAAAAGATGGAGGCACCGTCAAACTCGTAATCTCGCGCTCTTTCCATTGGCATGCTCAGGGAATCTTCATGACTTCATCTTGATTTTGATTATTGGGCACTCTTGATCGAAACGAACCTATAAGTTCCCTTTTTTGCATTGTTTTCAGTCCGTTTTACCTGCAAGACATAAAAATACCATACAAACATATTTGCAAGATAATTATTCATATTTTAGTATTTTTAGTCCGATTAATAGTGTTTTCCGATGTATAAATGATGTGTGTTTTAGCACACATCAGTAAGATGTTGTTCTAGTAAATCCAAGTCTTGAGCGAATGTTCTTTTGAAGATAGGCATGGTACCAAAATCTTGTAAAGTATCTGTGAGAAACTTGAATTGTGAATGAATTGCTCTAAGACTTTTCATGCATCGTTCTTTTGAAAGTTGTGTCTTCTCTTGAACTTTAGAACTGGAACACGAAGAAACTGTGTCATTGTAAATAACACTTGATGTTTGAGTTGGCAAATTGGTATTGGACATTTTGATGTTGTGAATGGATATCGGATCTTAAGTAGATAAAGTAATTTGTTGTTGGAAATCTAGTTCACGGGATTTTACAAGTCTTGATTAAACCGAAAAAACACGTGAGTATTTCGCGGGATTTTACTAAATCAAAAAAAACCGTGAAAATAGAATTGTTATTAGTGAAATCGTTGTTAACGTTAAAGTAAATGAGAATAATTAACGATTATTAAAAAACTTAAAATAATGACTAATTTTGTAAATGATTAAAACAAAAAGGCTAAAATTGAAATTTTTTGAAACCTAAAGTGTAAAGATAAAAATGTTTTTAAAACTAAGGTTGAAATAGAACATTATTGAAAGTAAAAAAATTAAAAATAAAAATTGTTTTAAATCTAAGGGCTACTAGGGAAAATATTAAATAACTAAGGGTGAAAATGTAAATTATGTGAAAACTAATAGTTAAGAATGAGACCTTTTGAAAGATTAAGGTTAGAATTGAAATGTTTGAAAGTTAAAGGGCTAATAGTAAAAGTGTGTATTAACTAAATGTTAAAAATGAAAAATTGAAATTTTAAAATATATTAAAAAAAATTAAACATGCACGTATTAAGTTTTTTATCTTCTTCCTTGTTCGAAATGTATAAAATGATAACGTTTTATATTTTGATCTCGCCGAATCGTACGGTGATCGTCGGTTCAATGTGAATATACCACGATGATCGAAAATGAGTCATGATCACAACGGTGTATGTCTTAAGTCCCGTCGTTGAACGACACTCAAAACCGAAAACTCAAAAATTACTTAAACGTGTAGAATTTGCCCTTGTTTGAGTTAGTTCGGTTCATACTAGACATCGGTTTAGATCGGTTCCCAAAGAAACTGCTAGATCGGTTCGTCTTGAACTTTGCTAGATCGGTTCGACTTGAAAAGTGTCTTGATCGGTACTTTGAAGATATGAACTAGATCGGGTCCTTAACAAGAATGACTAGATCGGGTCTTTAATCAAAATGACTAGATCGGGTCCTCAACAAGAATGACTACATCGGGTCTTTAATCAAAATGACTAGATCGGGTCTTGAAACAAAATTACTAGATCAGGTCCTTAACAAGAATGACTAGATCGGTTGTCACTATCGTCCTTGCGTCTTCTTCTTTTGCTAAACTCCAAACCGTACGTCCTTTCTAGCTAAAACGATGGATCTTGGTCTCTTTTTTTCTTAACCGGTGTGGACCACAAAATAAGCTCTTATCCAAAGAAAACTTGAAAAAGCTTAAAAATAAGCTTGAAAGACTACGAATAAGCTCAAAGTATAAGTTGTGAAAATATTGAACAAATAAGCATATGACCGTTTTGAAAGAATATGACTTTTTGTTTGAAAAAAAAACAAAGAAACTAAACCGTAATAAGTTTCGAAAATAGAACGACAATAAGCTGTTAAAATGATAAGCAAAATAGTGACTCTTTTAAACCACAAACAAATAGTAGGCAACTAAGAAAAATGTGTAGGAACAAGCAAAATTGCCCGCGCGTTGCTGCGGGGCATAATTTTGGGCTAATTTTTTTCCAATTTTTTTTTTACTTAGCGTAGGCCGGTTTTTTTCGGCGTTTATTTTAAAGTTATTAGGTAGTTAGGCTGTTTGCGCGTTGCGGCGGGCTAATTTTTTCTCGAATATTTTTTTTGTTTTTTGTTTTTGCTTAGCATATGAGCTCGTTTTGTTCGCAATTCGAAATATTTAATTATTACATAAAGAAGTCGTAAATAGTTAAAAGTTGAGAGTGCGTTTCGTTAATTTTTTTCTATTTTGGACCAACAACGGTTTTTTTCCATATTGGGCCGCTTCATTTTTTTTTGGCCATTTTTTCATAACAACAAAAAGAAAAGGCCAGTCCATGAAATGCTATTTTAAAGATTTTGGTAAAAAGAGGCCCAACAACAACTTACCCTAACCCTATCACTTATAACATGCCTCTCTTTTTATCACTTCTCATTTGCAGGCACAAATTTTCTTTCACAAATACAACTTCTTCTTGATTTCTATTGCATTTACTCGTCACCAACCCAAAAGAGATACTCAAATACAAAAAACTCCGCTTATAATCTCTTCTTTATTTGCAATGAACAAACCACCACTCAAAGTTTTACTTTCTCTTCTTTATTTGTAATGAAAAAACACATAAACTTGGTTCGTGATGTTTGTTTCATCTTGAGGTAGGTTTCGTAAACTTCGTTGTTGGTTTTGTTCTTGTGAATATCGAAACAAAAGAAAGAGCTAAAATGTTACGAAGAACCTCCAAGTCATATCTTCAAGATCTTTTATTAAGGGTCTCGGGTAAGGTTTTTTTTTTTTTTTAGAGATCGATGAAGACTGTTTTTATTTCGTGTTGAGAAGACATTTAAGGTCTATGGGTTTATTTTACAACACGAAAATAAACGACTGAGATCTTTTTTTATTGCGGTTGTTCGGAGTAGTAGTGAGGGTGGGAATAAGATGTAGTTATCGAGTTGTTGTTGATTATGGTTGATTTGTTAGACTCAGATTGAAGGAGAATACATTTAAGGTCTATGGGTTTATTTATTTTACAACACGAAAACAAACCCAGGAACATGGGCTCCGGGAAACTGGATTGGATTAAAACCACTGGGTTGGACTATGTACAGTGCTTAAAATGAACAGTGTAAATGGGGGCAAAACGACGTCGTTTTACTTCTAAAATGTGTAGGATAAGAATAGCCTCACAAGAAAAAGAAAACAAAACAATATCGACGTGTTACCAGATTACCAAGCCCAAATCACGAGTAGCCCATTTGAATTGACGAGAATAACTATTAAATGATAAGTCGTGCCGTATAGTAAATAAGTCCTAATTAGCTGAGAATAAGCTCAAAACATAAAACCACAACAAAACACAAAACTCACTCGTGGCGAGTGATACCAAATGTTATCCCATAAACTTATTTCATGTCATAACAATAAGCCATACCAATAAGCAATAAACTAGAAAGAGAGAAAGGAAAAATGAAAGATTTATTAGAGAGAGAAAGTAGAGAGTGGAAGATTATACACACACAAGTGTAAGAAATGGTAACCAACACCCCTAGCCAACATGTAGGCGTATGGGCTTATTACTTGGGCCGGGCTTGGCATATCTTGGGCTTTGAGCCCAAAACACGGACAATATTAGATTACAATCTAAGCCCGCTGAACATGACTAGCCTATTACTTAACAAGACTAATTTCGACTAATAAGACCGATAGCATTCTTGTTCGACTTAATCAAATTAAGACTAACATATGTGTTCTATTAAATAAAAGTTGAAGTTTATTCAGTTTATTGCGTATAAAACCACGAAAAACAAAAAAAACCCGGTCCAAACCGGTTTTATTGGTTAACCGGTCTGGAACCGGTTTGGAACTGGCTGGACCGGTTCGAGTTTTGCTCACCCCAAACCGGTTCCAAAACGAACCGGTTAACCCAGTTTGGAGGACATGTTTGTTGACCGAAACAGGTTCAGTTGACCGAAACTGGTTAACCGGTTTGTGCACCTCTACTTGTAACTATGTTACCAAAGGTTTTTTTAAAATTGTTATTTCTACTTTTATCAAACAAACTCAGAGTCTTGTAAACCTATATTGGAATTTTCTCATAGTCTATAACATAAAGAAAATTATACAGTCAAATTTAACATTATGTCGTAAAATAAAGTTAGTAATGATAACGATAAAATGATAAAAGTGTAAAGCAAGCATATAATCCTAAAAGCTAGAAGGTAAACACTTTTTTAAATAAACTAGCAGGGTACTCGCGTAATGCGGTGGCGGGTACCCTGTAACTATATTTTACGACGAACAAATGTTATTTGATTAAACATTTTTCTAACAATAACGGTACAAAGTTGAAGAGTGAAAGAGAGGGTACCCGTAAGAGTTGAGGAGTGAAAGTGATGGTATATTGAAAGACTATTTTTGCTGTAAAAAAACATTTGTGTGTGAGATATATGAAATGGTTTGTGTGGATTTATATGCTAACTGCGGTTACACATTTTTAATAATCATTATTGATAGTAACGATTTTTAGCGATTACACGTTTTTAATAATTATCGGATTCGGTTACAATGATAAATTAAATTGGCTGTTACAATGTTATAATGGTATTGATAACTATCAAAAGGCAATATTTCTATAACAAGCAAGATTAGGAGTTTGAATTTTAAGCCATCTAATAATGGAATAGTCCCAAATGCATTATACTCTCTCTGTCCCAAATTAATAGTCAACGTTTTTTTTTTGGATGTCCCAATTTAATTGTCCACTACTAAAAATAAATAGTGAAGTTTGATCAAGTTTACTATATTACCCTTGTTTGAAATTATTATTACAAACTTTAAAAGGTATTTTAATTAATTAGCTAGGGTAAAACTGACATTATGCTAAAAAGTAACAAAGAGAAAGCAGTAATAAATGCATTTTTTAACTATGTGCTTTTTGTCAGGAGACAATAATTTTGAGACGGAGAGAGTAAAGTAATAGTTTCATTAAAAGCATATAAACCAGAATGTAGAGCTAAAAGCTTGTTGGCATTACTCGTAAAAACTAGGGATGGCAAAAGCATTCGAAACCGACGGAAAAAACCGAAACCCGAACCGGTTGGGGCGGGTTCGGGGGCGGGTTGGCGGGTTTGGATGCGAGTTTGGGTATTGATAAAAAAATTTAGTCGGGTACGGGGTCAGTGACGGGTTCTAGTAATACCCGCCCCGATTACCCGTACTTGTACCCATACCCGTTTACCCGAATTTGTACCCGCTTTATTGCTATTATGATTAATTAGAGTACATTTATATTATATATAATTTCTTCCATTGTATTTTTTATATAATTATCTTTATTATCTAACACATTTGGAGTTATATATGCATTATTCGAAAGCGTTAAATCGTTTGATACGGTATTTATTTTTTAACCTTATAAAATTTGAATATATTAGGGTGTTTTGCTTTATTTTGTCGGTGGGTTTTAGTGTGACTTAATCCCGATACTGGCGATTTTGTCCATAGAATATTCAATTAGGGATACCCGATACCCGCGGGGAAACCCGAAAAACCGATGGATATATTAACTAGGTACCCAGCGGATAATGGGGCGGGTACAAGTGTGAACGGGTGCGGGTATGGGTACAGTAAAACTAGCTCCGAACCCGCCCCAAACTCGACCTGTTGCCATCTGATAACGCTTAAATTATACATACTTTTATATGCGTTATCAGTGCTTTTATATATATCTATTTTGGTTAATAATAAGAACTTTCGGTACTTAATCGAGTATATTTGCTATTATAGGTTCATGGTACGTGTCGTGGAAGAAAATGGAAGAATACACGAAGAATTGAAGCTTAAACGAAGAAATAACTCAAGATAAAGATCTCCCGATACATGTCCACTGTTTTGGCCATAACTTGAGCATTCGAACTCGGATTGACGCGATTCTAGCACCCACGCGTCCGGGAAAAATTCTCTACAGCTTTGATTTTTAGTCCAAAAGCTGAAAATGCACAAAGTACGCCGCACTTCTCAAAATATACGGCGCACTTTTCACAAGATACCAAGTACGGCGCACAAATAAAAATGTGCGCCGCACTTTCAGTCTGATGCATTAAATACGTGAATTTAGCCTCAAAATCGACTACATTCACCCCAACTAGGTCCCCAAGTATTACTAAGCCTATAAATACCCCCTTTGGTGCCAGGGAACTTCATCATCTCACACACAAACACTTATAATCTTAGTGAAAAGTAGAATTATAGTTAGGAGAAGTTCTTGGGGAATTTGGTTGAACTTGCTTGTAGTTCATCAACATTCCCAGGTTTTAATCCATCAAAGGAAGTAGTAGTGAAGTGTAATTCGAAGCTATAAGCTATTGTGACATAATTTTTTATAGTTTCGGGGTTTACTTTGAATATAATAAAGTTTTCGTTGGGAAAACTTGTGAAATCATCAAACATTTGCTCTTGAAATTGGTATAAATCTTATTTATCTTTTGAATATGATCTCTACTGAATTCATGATGAATTTTATGTGTTTTGTTACTTCTTTGATCATGGAGTAGTCATCTTATGTTTGTTTAGGCATTATGTGATCTTGGATATGGAGTGTTTGAAAACTTGTTTATTGAATTGGTAAAATATATTTGACTAAGTATAAAGGCCGAAAGGGCACTTATGAATCTGTGTTTTATCATTCCACATAATATATTGGTGATAACAATGATTATAGGCTGAAAGGATTCCTTGTTATTTATCAATAGAAACACTTGTTACACTTAAAGGCCGAAATGATTTGTAACTGTGTTATCTTGCTTTATAAACTTATAAACATTATCCTAAACACTTATATCTCTTAGTGATCATTGCCTAAACAAACATGCTTTAATTCTTTTCTTGAATCATTCTTTTATTGCTTTCTTTACAATATTCGTTATGTACATGTTGTGGTTAATTTGACCCGTGACAATCATATTGACCTTAACACCTTAATCACAAACTGTGAGAACTTCAATTCTTTTGGGACGACCTAGACTTACCTAAGCTATATTACATACGAAAGGGTATACTTGCCCGTGTTGTGTTTTTAGTAAAAATCGGTATTTCTAACATTATAAATTTAAAGCTTGCAAAACATACATCACCATCCCTAGTAAAAACTGCTTAACAAAGGGATATTTTCGTACATATATATTCATCTCCCCATTAAAATTGCAAATAGACGTCTTGAAGTGGGGAATAAGTGCAGAGTCATCTAGTGAAGACCAATGCAAATACTTATCCACTGAATATTTAAGGTTGCGTTTAGTTAGAGGAATTTTTTTTCCTAATTATGTGTTTTCATATTTGTAAAAAAAAGAGGAGATTTATTTTCCATAAAACATAGAAAACGCGTTCATGTGTTATTATTTTCCATTCTCAAGAAAACAAGGGGGTTACAAAGAAAACAATGGGGTTACAAAGAAAACAAGAAAAACAAAAAAAAATTGTTTTGTAGTTTCCCCTGTTAAGTTAGAAAATGCATGTTTTGTGTTTTGAAAAGAATTTTGTTGGAAAACAATAATTTGAACGCGATCTTTGTTTTCCACAAAATATTTTGTCAAAAATAAAGGTATTTCCCCCCAACTAAACGCACCCTAATATTTCTCATCATCGCATATATTTACAATATTCCATATTGTATCAAAGTATCGAACCACTTTATGCCCTCTTATCATGTTTTGCCACCATTTCCCCATAACTAGGGACTTTGTCCTTCTCAATCACCTTTTTCTCATATTGTGTTGGCATTATTTACGTGTCATTAGCTGCAGACTTAAAATTTATGACTAATTTTATGTCTAACATATGTATTATTAATTTAATACTGTAAGTTGTGAAGAAGTAGACTCGGTTACTGTAACCAATGAATTATTATTACATATATATGATGAGGTATAGTATCCTCCAGAACCCCGAAGGAGATACATGGTTAACTACCTTTGCTAAACTAGCACGGCCCAAGCCAGACATGTATTCCGGAGAAGCTGATGTGTCAAAGGACACCTCAAGTCCGGAGTCACTAGTGTCGCGCCGAAATAGCAAAACTAAGGACAATCCGACAAGGTGTTGTACCAAGTCTAGACCACTGTCCTTAGGCTGACAAAGAAATGACAACAGGGTCAACGAGCAAAGAGGAAGTGCTAACCCAACGGCTGTCCTGCTGGCCCTAAACGACAACCACCATTCTCGTATCATCAAGTACGACTCAAGTATTATAAAGAGTGAAGCCCATTCCCTCGAGACGGACCAACACTCACACTCCGAACCATACTTCTTTACTCACATTTCCCTCCGCAATTACCTCACAATACTTGTGCTTACTCTTACGCTGGAGTTGGTCCCGGACTAAAATCCCAGGGCGAGCTAACGGTGTTCTTTCTTAATTTCAACTAGGGTACGAAGGAGAAACCTTCGAATGAGCCGAGCTGAACCAGTAATCTTGAAGATTGAGGCCTATTTACCAAGCCTAACAGGCCCACGTAAATTTACCTCAAAATTGGCGCCATCCGTGGGACCGACATCGCAATCTACCTGGTCTAGGAAGAAGTAAACCTATGGAAGAACATAGGTACCGAAGGGAAAAGGATGCAACAACTGGAAGAAATAGTGAAAAACCCGGTTTTGGGGAGAAACCTTACACGTTCCACTATCCGACATTCGTTCTCTTGTCGTCGATCGTCATCTCCAGTGACCTAAGCTTCTCGAAGAATGTCAAGATGATACGCGGCGAGGAAAGCCCCTCCGAAACACAAGAAGACAACGCCCATCAAGGAAATAGGCTAAAGGGGTAGAAGGACGCCCGACGCAAAAGCAAGTACCTCATCCTCGGGATGGAAGGAGGAAACACAATTGGAATGGTCAGAGGTAAGGGACATAGGAAAAGAACGTATGAAAGGATGGAGCAATGGATGGACAACGAAATATCATTGCCTTTCATACCTAGGTGCAGGCTGGTAGATTTCCCGATAATTTTAGAGGCTCACATTGAAGGTTACCAAGTCCGAAGGATCTACGTTGATAGAGGGAGTTCTTCAGAGGTTATGTATGAGCACTATTTCAGAAACTTGGGACCCGACACAAAGGCAAAGCTAAGGGAGTCAAGAGTACCCTTGGTAGGATTCTCAAGGGGAAGTACATTACCGGCTTAGAGTAATAGACCTCAGCGTAACTATGGGCGAACAGGATAGGGTCCGGGCGGTGATGATGGAATTTTTAATAGTTAAATGTCATTCCCCTTATAACGTTATACTAAGCCGGACGGGAATGAGGAGCCTGTGAGCCGTAGCATCAACAATTCACTCGATGATAAAATTTCCAACAGCCAACAAAATCGCAACTATGGTAACCAAAAGGGGGACCCTCTAAGAATGCTAAAGGATTGAAGCAGCAACAGGGACCCACCTCGGAAGGGAGGGTTACGCACCCTCAAATAAGAGCTTCCGAATCAAGGGAAATTCTGAAGGAGGAAGGGACGGATGTCGAAGAAAAACAGTCTTTAAGCGAAAAGCATCCCGAAAAGGCCAGAACCTCCCCGCCACCCAAAAAAGACACTGACCCGAACAAAGAAGACAAAGGGGAAGGTAAATCGGTTGAAGCTCACATGGAAAATAAACCTCCGGAGAAGGTAACGGTTAACGATGATCACCCAGACCAATCGATTACTATCGAAGGGAACTTATCCATAGAGTGTCGAGCGGAGTTGATAAAGGTCCTGCGCAAGCATGCCGATGCCTTCGCATAGATTCTTGCGGATGTGACCGGAATACCTCGTTTCGTCATGGAACACGAATTGAAAACATATCCGCACATAGAGCCGAGAGTCCAAAGGAAAAGAAGCATAGCCCCTGATAGAAGGAAGGTGGTCAAGGAGGAAGTAGAAGAGTGGCTCAAGTCCAGAATAGTGAAGAAGGTGCGGTATCCCACCTGGGTCGCCAATCCGGTCCTGGTCAAAAAAGCAGATGGTAGTGGGAGGATGTGTATTGATTTTAAGGACTTGAACAAAGCTTGCCCCAAGGACCTATACCCACTACTAGAAATTAACTGGAAGATTGAATCACTGATGGGATTCAAATATAAATGCTTCCTAGACGTCTATAAAGGATATCACCAGATACAAATGTCCAAAAAGATGAAGAGAAAATGGCGTTTCATACCGATGAAGGGGTCTTTTGTTATACAAAAATGGCCTTCGGGCTAAAAACGCAAGAGCCACTTACCAAAGGCTAGTGAACACTTTATTCGAAGGACAAATAGGAAGAATGTAACGTAATTCAAAACCACTTTTTCGGGGGGACGGGATTGATCAAAATAACAAGGATATGCCATGGTTATTTTAGTGAGAGAAAGTAGAGAGAGGGTGGAGAAAACTCTTGTAATATTAGCTTGAGAATGAGAATGATACACAAATGATTTCACCAACACCCCTCATGGAGAGCCATGAGGGGTATGTATACTAGAAAGAAAAAGCAAACTATTCCTAGTTGACATAAATAACCCCTACGTGATATGCAGTATCCAAGACTAATCTAATTCATGTGTAAGACACCAACTTTACAAAATAGTAAGGCTAACAATCTCCCTCCAAGATGGTGTCACACATGAATTGGTTACAATGTTTCCTACAAGCAAAATAAAGTAAAATGATAAGAATGAAGTCCAATATTCCTTGATATTATCTTCAAAGACCTTGATCTACTTGAATACTCCAGCTTTATTTCTTCAGCTTGCAGACGAACACACTGTAATCTTTAGCTCCCTCCCAAACAGACATCCCTGAGGCTGATAAGAATTAATGCACTACTCTTCTCAAAGACCTCCTTTTTCATTTAGGATACTATGTGGGAAGGGATGATATCATCAACATCGTTTCACTTAGGAAGTGTTCCAGTCTTGTTGAATTTAACCCAAAACCCGAAGTACACACTTTAACCCTTGAAGTCGAAAACGTAGCACCAAAATCAATTAAGATCCGAAAATGCACTTTTCTCCCTCCAGAAAAGTGTTGATATAAATTGCTACACCAAAGTAAACTAAGTCCCGATTGTAAGCAATTTATCCCTCTATGTAGTCAAATTGGTAACATTAAAGTCAACTAAGCCCCGAATGTACCCATTTAAATTCTTTAACCAGAGTCAACTAAGTCCCTAGTGAAAGCAATTTATCCCGCTATTTAGTCGAAACTGTAACATCAAAACGGTAACATAAAAATCAACTAAGTACCGGATGTACACATTTTTCCCTCCAGGATGATGACTAAGTGAGGAATCATCCTACAAATGTGTTCATCGTATATCAACAGAAACTGCTTACTTAGCTTCATATACCCATTATTGCATAAGCAATACTCTGTGAGAAGATGTCGAATTGTACTCTCTTGATCAACCCAATCTAAATCCCCTTATATATTATGTAGGCTAATACTGATGACCACTGATGTAGACAATCCCAATGAAATGAACCCGAGAATAAAGCAAAATCCCAAGTTTGTGACTTAATCTTGTACTATCCGTGTGACGAAGAACGGTGCAGAGGCTAATCTCTAAGTACCATATACTCAACCAAAAGTATATAAAAAAATACAACACCTCTTGAAAAACCCCTTAACTACGTGAGACACTGAGTACTATAATGTAACTCCTTAAAGTGACAACTATAACCCGCGAGTACTATAATGTAACTCCTTACATCAGGTATAACTAGATAAATCAAGTCTTCATCACAAACTGTATATGCCCGAACAAGTCATCTTCATTGTAGAGGTAGAAGTAATCGAAGACGAAATAAGTACACTCCTTGAGAAATCCTACTTCAATCTCACATAAGTAACATTGGATAAGAACCCCGTAGTCACAAAAATTCAATAATAGCCATTAAGAGTGAAGGCGAATTTTGATAAGGATCGTTTTTAGCATTAAGTGTTGTGTTTACTTTTGGTGTTTTTTTGGATCATTAGATTCCCAAATTTTATCATATGCCCAAAGTCGGTCACATGCCCACCTGATGCGTGGATTGACCTCCGCGGTGAGGTCGAATTTTTTTTCGGGAATTGAGGGTTTCAAAACATAGAATTTCCTAAAACAATGCATATTCCACTTGATAATTTTTGACATATTTCGAATGAATCAATCCTGTAATATTTTACACGAATGTGACATTACATATTTCGCACGTTTAAGAAAAATTTGGTAGAGTTTTGGTTTGGAATATGTTATATTTCGCACGTTTTTAACCCTGTAATAAATCGCATGACATATTTTGCACGAAATATGTTATGACATATTTCGCACAACATAAATCGCATACATATTTCGCAGGAACCATGTCATATTCCGCACGCTTCATCCAAGTTACATGTTTCGCACCATTCAAAACCAAACCCAGAAAATAAGCCACGAAATAATCTGTATAAGCACAAAATAAGCCTTGAAATATGATAACAAAGAAGTACAAACATGAGTAAGGAAGAAAGTTTGTAGCTTTTTTTTTGAATAAGCTCGAACCAAAACAAAACGTGGGTTTTGCTTATAAATAAGCCACGAACAACCCACAAATAAGCAACACACAAACATGAAACGCCCTCGGTTAGCTCTTAATACCACTTGTAACGTTATTCAAAACCACCTTTTTGGGGGGACGGGATTGATCAAAATAACAAGGATATGCCATGGTTGTTTGAGTGAGAGAAAGTAGAGAGAGGGGGGAGAAAACTCTTGTAATATTAGCTTAAGAATAAGAATGATACACAAATGATTTTACCAAAACCCCTCATGGAGAGCCATGAGGGGTATTTATACTAGAAAGATAAAGCAAACTATTCCCAGCTTACATAAATAACCCCTGCGTAATACGCAGTGTCCAAGACTAATCCAATTCACATGTAAGACGCTAGCTTTACAAAATAGTAAGGCTAACAGAGAAACTTAGAGGCATACGTAGATGACATGGTTATCAAGAGTAAGACGGAGTAGGACTTACTCAAGGACATCGAGGAAACACTACTAACCCTAAAAAAGGTAAACATGAAGCTAAACCCAAAGAAGTGCTTGTTCAGAATGGAAGAAGGAAAATTCTTAGGGTACATAGTGACATCTAAGGAGATCAGGGAAAATCTAGAAAAATCCAAAGCCGTAATAAACATGCCTTCCCCAAGCAACCTGAAGCAAATGTAAAGCCTGAGTGGCATGCAGACCGCGCTGAACAGATTTTTATCAAAGGCCGCTGAAAGAGTCATCCCATGTCTAGACACGCTCAAAAAATGTATAAACAAGAAAGACTTTTGTTGGACAGAAATTGCGGAGGAAGCCTTCCAGGCCATGAAAAAATTGATAGCGGAACTACCAACATTGACTGCCCCAATAAAGGACGAAGAGTTGATGGTGTATTTGTCAGCAGCTAGCGAGGCGGTCAGCGCCGTGCTGCTAGTGGAGAGAAGCAGAAGGCAGATGCCGATCTACTATGTAAGTCGATCGCTAGATGGCACAGAATTGAACTATGCTATGATGGAAAAGCTATCCTTGGCATTGGTACATGCTGCTAGAAGATTGAGGAGATATTTCCAAGGCCATATAATCAAGGTCATCACAGACAAGCCCATAAACCAGATACTGAATGGCCCAGAAGCATCAGGAAGACTCGCCAAGTGGATAGTTGCGTTAGGAGCCTACGACATAACCTATGCTCTGAGGAATGTGATAAAGGGCCAGGTCTTGGCCGATTTCCTAGCAGACACGGTAGCATGAAAGAATACCCCCAACAAAGGAGGTCCCAACTCGAAAGTAGTCCTAGACCTAAAGGAGGCTCCAGAGTCATCAAAAGGCAAACAGGAGCAAACAAACCCGAACCCCTTGACCGAAGCAGATGTATGGAAACTATATACTGACGGAGCATCTCGATCATAGATCCAGAGCAGGACGGATCTTGATAGATCCTTAAGGTGTAGAATATTCCTATGCCCTTTCGTTGGATTTCAGCAACTCGAATAACGATGCGGAATATAAAGCCCTATTAGAAGGATTAAGAATAGCAACATGGATGAAAGTGAAGAAGATGCAAGCGTTTGTTGATTCTAAATTGGTGGCAAGCCAGGTCGAAGGATCGTATGAAGCCCGGGGGAAAGGACAAAGAAATACAAAGAGAAAGTGCTAGAGATAGTCAGGTGCTTCAGCAAATTCCAGATAAGCCACATACCGAGAGAGAAAAATAAGAAAGCTAATGCACTAAGCAAGCTAGCAGCAGTCCAATGTGAAGGACTAACAAAAGGAGTCTTAGTGGAAGAGCTCAATGAGCGATCGATGGATGTGGTCAAAGTTAATGTGATAGTCGAGGAGGAAGGAAAAATGTGAATGACTCCAATAAGGGAGTACATAGAGAAGGGGACCTTGTCGGACGACTCCACCGAGGCAAGCACAATTAGGGAAAAGGTAAACATCTTACGCTGTATAGGTCCGCTGCAGGCAAACTGTGTAATTAGGGAAATACACATAGGCTCCTGTAGAATGCATGATGGACAAAGAAGGGTAGTGCACAAGGCAATGAATGCATGGTACTATTGGCCAAGCATACACCGAGACGCGAACAACAAGATAAAAAGTTGTGATGCATGTCAGGCATATGCTACGGTACCAAGGTTACCAAAAGATGACATGATCTCGGTTACATCGGCATGGCCTTTCAGGAAGTGGATAATAGACATTGTGGGTCCTCTTCCGGAAGCCCTAGGAAAGCTGAAATACCTCATAGTTGCAGTAGACTACTTCACTAAGTGGTTGAAGGCCAAGCCAGTGGCTAGCATAACAGGGAGGCAAGTCAAAAGTTTTGCTTTTGACAATATTGTATGCAGGTTTGGTGTTCTGGCCATCATAATAACGGATAACGGAACTCATCTGATCAATGAGCCATTTAAGTCCTGGGCGGAAGGTTTGGAAATAAAACTCATTTCAACATCCGTATACCACCCGCAAGCAAACAGAGCGGTGGAGCGAGCCAATCGAAGCATCATGCAAGGGATCAAGACAAGGTTGCACCAGGAAGGAGCAGGTTGGGTAGAGAAACTACCAAACGTACTATGGGCCTACAGAATAATGCCTAAAATAAGCAATGAGGAAACCCTATTTAGTCTAGCGTATGGCACCGAAGCAGTCATACCAGCAGAAATAGGCATGCCCACAAGAAGAACAACACAAGGAACCGATGAAGAAAATGATGTGGAGCTGAGGCTGAACCTAAACCTACTCGAAGAATGAAGAGAGATTGCAATGATAAGAGAGGCTAGACAAAGACATCAAGTGGAAAAGTACTACAATCAAAGGGTACATCATAAGCAATTTAGGACAGGAGAGTTCGTCCTTAGAAAGGACGAAGTTTCAAAGGCAGAGAACACAGTCAAGCTCAGACCAAAGTGGGAAGGACCGTACGAAGTCATCGAAGCATATGGCACAGGAGCTTACAAACTCAAGACCATGGACGGGGCAAAAGTACCAAGAACATGGCATTTAAGCAATCTATGAAAATATTATATGTAATAGAACAAATAGGGGGAAAAGAGGTAAGTATGTTACTAAACCCTCCGAACAAGTAGGTTGTGGAAACTCACTTCGGAAGTAACACAATTAATGTATGATTTTGTCCTGTGGAAACTAGAAGGGGTAACAATCACAACAATATAAAGAGATGAGAAAAGGAACAATCAAACCAAGACACCAAGATTTATAGTGGTTTGGCTACGAAGCTCTTCTTCGCCCTACTCCACTCCCCGAGTATCCTACTTGAAATTTCACTATGTCAACAAGCTCCCTTCAGGCGGAGAAAACCGTTTACACGTCGCTTACGTTGTTTTCCGACACTAAGTTAAATGTCGAGTCCTAATCTTAGCTAGAACCAATCTACCACTTTACAAATACTATACACTCACAAGATCTACGCTATCGGATTTACACACAATCCAAATCACACAATTACACAAGATAATTACAATAGAGATTTGATACTTAGAAGAGGAGAGGAGAGATCACTAAGTAACAATTTGTTTCTTGGCGAATACGAATGTTCTTCTCTTGCACTTGACAGAGAGGAGAGATGAGAAGAATAGATTAGATCACTAAACAATATCTAAGAATGTTAGTGATCAAGATATTTAGAGAGAGAAAGAAGGTTTTTAGAGAGAGAAAGTTATCTGAAAAATTCGTGCAAAGAGGTGTGTTTTTCTGCTGGGAATGGAGCAGTATTTATAAGCAAGAAAACCCAACGGTCATTGAGGGCGGTCCCGACGGTCCCAGATATATCTGGGGGCCGCCAGACCTATAAGGGGGCCGCCCAGTAGACTACGCTCCTGTTTTTGTCTTTTTGTGGGGAAGGTTGTATCTGTTACGGAACCTTTCATTTGGGGGGGGGATTTGAATTTCAAATTTAAGTTTTAAATAAAACTTTTCTTTTAATTAGAAAAGATTTTGTATAATTATTTTTGTGAAATACTTTTGTAAAAATGTGATGGTTAATAGAAAAATATTTTCTTGATCACTAATCATGCTTAATGATTTGTTTGTTCATACCTCAAGTGATTACTAATGTTAGAAATGGAATTTTATGATTAATAATTTGTAAACGTTTATTTTTATCGTAAATTGTAACGCCCCGACCCAAAAGGGTAGAAGTATTACAAATATGGTGTGACATCAAAAGCATTCATAATCATAACACAAGCATAACAGCGGAAGTCTTAAATAACTAACCAAAGGAAAATAAGTCAACGCGACTTAAGGTACATAAGTTCTCAAAAGATAGACATATCCAACGAAATAACCGAAATAACGAATGTCTTGAAAAGAAACAATTTATATATCAAAACTAAGATCTCTAGGGTAAGTCCACACTCAGCACTCATAACCCGGAAGCAACCCCAGCTCCTAGCTTAGATACCTGCCGCAGGAAAAGAAATGCGGCTGAGCTTACAAAGCCCAGTGAACAGATATATATAATCGAATGCAAAAAGATAACGGAAATCAAAGGATAGGATACAAGGTACAAAGGATATCACAATACATGATCAAAGGAATACAAATGCAAGGTAAGACAAATCAGAAGTCAATTCATAGTGTAAGGTAAGATGAATCAGAGAATCAAATTAAGTTCAATCACCAAGCCCAAACAAATCATATCATAGTAACCATGGAGTCATGAGCTCCAAATGTGAAAGACGTGGATTGCACCCAATCATCAGTCACCAAATATCCAAATATCATAATGTCATAATCCATCGAATACAAAACAAATCTAGGATGCATCCATACGCCCCTTAAACAAATAATAATCTTCATATAGTGACACATGATTTAGAGGAGTGGCGTAGTTTGAGGTATTGAGACGGGTGAGAAGAAATTGAATGAATTGATTGTCAATTTCGCAAGGAGGGAAATTTGATGTCTAAAATATTTGCAACAATACAAAAACATAGTGAAAATTTAACTTGAGCAGAGAAAGGAGGGATGAATTTATTGTGGTGGTGGTGAAGGTGGTACAGAAAGTAGGCATTAGATGGAGTTTAGTGTGCGAATCAAGGATGTTGAAGATGTTGTGAAGTTATTGATCATTTGATTCTATAAAGATTTGTATAATGCTGGTGAAGGATATTAAAGATGGACTCTTAAAGAAATAGAGGTTGGGTCTTTTTACAGGAGGAGGTGACGATATTGGAGTGATGTCTTGCGCTTCAAACCATAGCTTGTCTACAGGCATTCTTAGTTTTCCTAGAGAAGTTTGGATGTAGGTTTGAGCAAGACATTGTGTGAGATTGAAGATGATAATAAGAAGAAGTTGGTTGATGGTGGGTAGAAGAACGGATGGATGAGATAAAATATGGAAGTGAATGATAGAAAGTGCAAAGCATGGTTTGAGTGATAAAGGTTTAAATATTGTGGCTTGGCTAAAATAGGGAGTTTCTAGCATGAGGCTATGTATAGCAGGGTCAAAGATACAGAAAAAGAGGTAAACTTAAAAAAAAATTTTTTTCCTACACATGTTTGGCGTGTCCCATAAATGTAGGCGATCCATATATATTGGGGGACAACCGAGGCTCTTTAATATGGGGGCCGTTTTCTGGAGAGAGCGAGATTTTCTAGTTTTTCCTTTTTCTTTTGTCCAGTGATTTTAGCATCTTCCAAATTCAAGAATCAACTAATTTAAGCAAGAATATATAGTCCTAAATTAAGATGCAAATCATTTAGCATAATATAGTATGATACGCATGTCATAATCCCCAAGAATTAGTTCACATAGAAAGTTGATAGGATGACAAAATTGAAAAGATCATCCAAGTCACATGCAATAGTCTTTTACCATTCTTAGTCCTAATTAGTAAATTAAAAAGTTAAGGCATAATGTACTAGATAATATAAATAAGAATAAATATCTCTAATTGTTTTGTAAACATGTTCACTTCCGTTTTTCACTCATCATGTCCTTGAGAACTTGTCCAATTGACCTTAACCCTTCCCACGGTGAGCATCTTTTATTGACATGAAGGTTTTATAGTTTTCAGATAGATAGTTGTTTAAGTGAGGACTTTCATGAAGATGTTATGAAACGGACTCATTGAACGACATAGAAGAGGAAGAGACATTTTGAGAAGAGAAGAGAGTTTGAATGAAAACGATTCTCATCATTTTCATCAACAATGTCAACCAATGAATGAGATGAGGATGGATGATTTAGAGTGGTGGAAGAGGAGCTAGCATTTGAATCACGAGGTCTTTTCTTGCCATGATCCGATCGCGTCTTTCGCTTATTATGAGGAGCGAGGGGATGCATGACTCAATCATGTAAGAGGTAGTGATCAATTGCTAACTCAGGAAAGACGAACAAAACATGTTTGAACAATCTAGTCAAAAGCATTCCATAAGGTAAGAGTTCCTTAGGTTGTTTCGATTCTTTTCCAATTCTTTTGAGAATGAAGAATGCCTAGAATGTATGGATTGGAGGTTTTCAATGCAAAAAGCCATATTACAAAGACAAGCGGAGACATGATCTCGATGACCCTCTAAACAAATGACATTCTCACAAATGATATCAACCCATGGTTTCATATGAGGTTGAATCTCGTGGGATAAAATTTTGTTTTTTATCTACACAATAGTTTTTCTTGTTTTTGTTACAGAGAGACTGAACCTAGTCGAGGAACTTGAATAAGAGACTTGGAATGACAATTGGAGTAAGGAGGAGTAGTTGTAAACGACCTTTACTATGGAACACTTATTGCAAAAGTCGAGTGACTACATGTCGGTGTGTGACACTTGACCTTTGAAAGGGATTTTTAAGATTTGACCGAATTCCTCGAGAGTGAGAGAGAATGACTTATTTGTATAACAAAATTGACCACAAAATGACCTCTTAAAAGTTATAGTCCCAAACGGAGTTGAACAATAAACAAAACTGGAAAAATATTGTTCTTTTATGTTCAACAAATAATCAAAAACCAATAATCCGAACTTAGCAGGATTATACTTCATGTTTTCAAAGTTTGACCCATCACCAAGTACAGAGTAGACGCTACCTCAATGAAAGTATCGTATATTCAAGGCTTGCAATTGTGTTTCTTTTTCTATAGATGGTTGATTGAATTCATTTGATATGAGTAGGATGTAGTTACGGGACTTTTGTGATCTAATCTGGAGATTTTCGAGGCATGGTCACCAAATGAAAAAAATTATGGACACGTTTTTTAGCATATTTACTTGAAACCTTTAATCACACGGTCAATTATTTAGGTAGATTAATCATATGAGAATGATTAATTAAAGAGGGAAAAAGCTGAGGTTAATGACACATGGTTTGGAGGGGTACAAGTTTGAGGTATGAGACAGGTGAGAAGAAATTAAATGAAGTTGATTTCATTTCTCAAGGAATGGAATAGGTGTCTAGAATACTTGCAACAATGACAAAAATTTAAGTGAAATTCAACTTGAGCATGATAAGGAGGATGAATTGGTTGTGGTGGTGGTGAAGGTGGTACATGAATGTAGGCATTGGATGGGTTAGTGTGTGAATCAAGGATGGTGGAGATGTTGTAAAGTTAGTTGATCATTTGATCTCTTAGTGGATTGTATGATGGTGGTGAAGGAGATTGAAGATGGACTCTTGGAGGAAATGGATGTGAGTCTTCTTGGGAAGAAGGTGATGATTTTGGAGTGGATGTCTTGCGCTTCCATACTTGTCTTACCGACATTCTTGGTTTTTTAGAGAAGTTTGGATGGTGGTTTGAGCAAGACATTGGTGGTGAGAGTGAAGATGATAGGGAGAAGAGGTTGGTGATGGTGAGTGAAAAAGGATGGATGAGTTAAATAATGGAAGTAATGTTAGAAAGTGGCAAAGCATGATTTGAGTGATAAAAGGTTCAAGAGGTGGTTTGGCTAAACAGGGAAGTTCCAGTATGGGGCTATGTATAGCAGGGTCAAAGATACAGAAAAAGGCAAACTTAAAAATTTTGTTCCCCCATGTTGGCGGTCCCATATTGTTGGGCGGTCCTGTATATATTGGGCGGCCGCCTGATGTTTTTGGGGGCCGTTTTCTAGAAAGAACGAAACTTTTCCAGTTTTTTTTATTATGTTAAGTTATTTTAGCATCTTTTAAATTTAAGAATCAAACAATTTAAGCAAGAATATAGGGCCCTACACTAAGATTCAAATCATTTAGCGTATAGTAATATTATACACATGTTATAATCTCCTAGAAATAGTTCACATAGAAAGATGATAGGATAATAAAATAGAAAAGATCATCTAAGTCACATGAAATCGTTATTCACTAATCCTAGTAAAAATATAAAGCATAATGTACTAGATAATATAGATAATAATAAGAATCTCTAATAGTTATGCAAACATGTTTACTTTCGTTTCCCACTCATCGTGTCCTTGAGAGCTTGTCCATTTGACCTTAAACCTTCCCGGTGAGCATCTCGTTGTTGAGTTTGAAGGTTTATGGTTTCAGAGAGGTAAGTGTTTAAGTGTGGACTTTCATGAGGAGGGTTTTGACGGACTCTAGAGATGACATTGGACGACGAGGAGATGTTTTAAGAAGGAGAAAAAGAGTTGGACTGAAATGATTCTTCATCATTTTCATCAACAATGTCATCTAACAGACAAGATGAGGATGTATGATTTAGAGTGGTGGAATAGGAGCTAGCATTTGAATCACGAGGTCTTTTCTTGCCATGATCCGATCGCGTCTTTCGCTCATAAAGAGGAGCGAGGGGATGCATGACTCGATCATGTGAGAGGTAGTGATCAATTGCTAGCTCAGGAGAGACGGATACAACATGTTTGAACAATCTAGTCAGAAGCATTCCATAAGGTAAGAGTTCCTTAGGTTTGTTTCGAGTCTTTTCCATTCTTTTATGAGTTTGGTATCGGAGGACATGGGGGTTTTCATTTGTTTAGATTCTTCTAAGCCAAATTTCTTAAGCATTTCTTTAATATATTTAGATTGATTAAAGAAGATACCATCTTCTATTTGTTTTATTTGTAATCTAAGGAAGAAGTTAAGTTCACCCATCATGCTTATCTCGAACTCGTCATGCATGATTTTGGCAAATTCATCACACATGTCTTGACAAGTCGAGCCGAATATAATGTCGTCGACATATATTTGAACGATGATGAGGTTTGAACTTTTCTTCTTAGTAAAAAGTGTGTTATCTACCATTCCCATTTTGTATTCATGTTTAATAAGAAAAGCTTTTAATCTATCATACCAAGCTTTGGGTGCTTGTTTAAGACCATATAAAGCTTTCTTAAGTTTATAAACATGATCCGGTTTTTCAAAGTCAATGAATCCTGGAGGTTGTGCCACGTATACCTCCTCATTGATAAAACCATTCAGGAATGCACTTTTTACATCCATTTGGAATAGCTTAAAATCTAAAGCACAAGCATAAGCTAATAGTATCCTAATTGACTCAAGTCTAGCAACTGGGGCATAAGTTTCATCATAATCGATGCCCTCTTGTTGATTATATCCTTGAGCAACTAGCCTAGCCTTATTTCAAGAAACAATACCATTCTCCACTAGTACAAAAAGTGGATTTGGTCACACATGGGCAAAATGGAATGGCCACACATTCACATATTTATGTAGCTAAAGGTAACTGGTAATATTATTTAGCCACATATGAATTTGGAACGCGTGACAAATACATGTAAGCTTGAAGCATTAGTCACGATATACATATAAATAGTGACAAATATATGTCACATACTTGAACAATGTGAAAAAATTGGCATATATGATCACATGAAGTAATTTTTTATGTGTCTAAATCATACAGTCAAGTTTTGTCACACATTATTTAAGGGTGACTGCTATCTTCTGCTAATTATTTGGCCACATATGAATTTGGGACGCGTGACAAATGAAAAGTAAGGTTGAATCATTAGTCACGATATACATATAAATAGTGAGAAATATATGTCACACACTTGATCACTGTGACCAAATGCCATATATGGTCACACTAAACGTTTTATCACACATTATTTAAGTGTAGCCAAAATCCAGTACATATGGTCACGTGACTTAAGTGTAGCCAAAAGCTAATGTGTGTAGTCACATTTACTTCTAGCACGATCATGTGACTATATGCCTTTACAATAGCCACATCATATCACAAATGCGTGTCTAAATTATGTTTATGGCCACATTTAAGGTGATTATATATGACCAATATATTCATAACAGTCACATCGTAAAGTATTCACATGGCTATTATTTAGAACAAAATGTAAAATCGGTCATCATTAAATTTCATGCTTTGTGTGACTAAATATTACAAAAGGCCTCACAAACATAAAATTCATGTGACCATTGGACGATCAATATTCACACAAAATACACATTTCTTCACTTTAAAGAGCATATGGTCACACTTATTAACACTTTTGGTCACATATTACAAAAGGCCACACAAACATAGAATTCATGTGGCTATTGGATAATCAATAGTCATACAAAATACACATTTTTTTGCTTTAAACAACATATGGTCACACTTATTAACACTTTTGGTCACTTCATGCTTAATTGTATGTGACTAAATACAAAAAAAACATGCTTCGTGTGACTAAATATTACAAAAGGCCACATAAACATATAATTCATGTGGCCATTAGATGAACAATAGTCACGCAAAATACACATTTCTTCACTTTAAACATCATATTGTCTCACTTATTAACACTTTTGGCCACTTTATATG
>BQNB010099897.1:0-24826 GCA_026074375.1 Tanacetum coccineum | reverse complement strand
ACCATGTTGGCATTGCCCAACCTTTTGTTTTTGCGGCTGATTGAAATAACTTTAAGTGATCCTCCGGATCTCCGCTTCCATCGTATGTTTTGACATGACTGGGCATCCTAGTCCCACGGATGGCGCCACTTGTTAGTACAAAATTCGTGTTGGGCTTGGTAGCGTGTCAAGTCTCTTGTCGGGTCGGGCTTTCAAGTGACTGGATCTTGTACTAGAGCAAGAGAAGTGATGATTTTCTGCACAATTAAAAGTAAACCGTTAGCCTTACCGTGGGGACGGACCCCACGATTAGACTCCGGCGTGAGAGTAAGTATTCATATTGTCAGAGTATGTGTCAGATAGAATAAGAATAATTGTGTACCTTTTGGGATGTATTGTGACCCCTATTTATAGGTGTCTAGTACTAGGGTTTCCTAGTATTTCGGTTACTTAAGTAGTGGCCGGAGTGGGTCCCTTGTCTGGCAAGGGTCTGCGACAATCATGTTGAACGGACGCAGATGTTCTGCGGACGGAACGTCTTGTAGGTGGATCCGCGGACGGATCGTCTACAAGTGGATCCGCGGACGGATCGCTAGGTTCGGGGCCGAAGCCCATGCGAGATTGGGCTTTACCATGGCCTGTTATTGATAGGTTTAGCCATAAAGCCCAAGTGATAATGTGGCCCAAGCCCAGAGGCTTGGTATACCCATTATACGTCATCAAATAATAATCAAGGAAATCAATTATTCCAATATGATATCAAGACCAAAATCAATCTTCTCCTAATTTTCCTCTCAAAGTTATCCTTCTCTTCTTTCATTTCCTCTCAAAATTATCCTTTTTATCTTCTATTTCATAACCAGTTAAAAAAAACAAATCAAAAGTTATGACAGTGGAAGAAAGTAATTAGTACCCTAATTTGTACCCCTCCTATCATTAATTGTTTGTGGTTGGGTTGTCTAGCAATATGTTAAAGCATCCAATACATCAGTCTACGTTTAGGCGCAACATTTTAGGCGCGGCTCCGTGTGTGCTTCCCAGTGCTTTTAGTACTATGGCTAATCGAGATCCGACATGAAATATGGATACAGGTGCATCATCTCATCTTAATTCATATACAAGTAATTTAAATACTGTTTATAATAAATGTTTATATCCATCTGTTTGTGTTGGTGATGGTAAATCCATACCTGTTACCAACACAGACAATAGCATCTTACCTACCCTTAATCGTTCTTTACACTTACATAATGTTCTGGTCACACCTAATATCATCAAAAATCTTATTTATGTTCGTTAATTCACTAGAGATAATAATTGTACTGTTGAATTCGATGCATTTGGTTTCTCAGTAAATGATTTCTTAACCCGTCATATCCTCCTTAGATGTGATAGTTCGGGAGATCTTTACCTAGTTACATCTCATTCCCCCACTCCTCATGCTTTGCTTTTTGTGAGTCCCAATACATGGCACCAATGCCTCGGGCATCTCGGTGAAGACGTACTACGTTCTCTTAATTCTCGTCAGTATATTTCTTATAATAAAGAGAAGTCCTCACATCTTTGTCATGCGTGCCAGCTTGGCAAGCACGTGAGACTTCCATTTACCAGTTCAGATTCTATTGTTACTCGTTCTTTTGAGATTGTGCACTATGATATTTAGACTTCTCTCATTGCTAGCTCTGGTGGTTTTAAATACTATGTGTTATTCCTTGATCATTATTCTCATTATTTGTGGATTTATCCTCTACGTACTCAATCCGAAGTTTTTTAAAAATTCCTACATTTTTGTTCTTATGTAAATAATCAGTTTAAGTGTGATATTGTGGCTTATGGTGGTGAGTTTGTCAACACCAATCTCCTTAACTTGTTTACTCAAAATGGCATTCAAGTCCGTTTTTCTTGCCCAAAAATGTCACAACACAATGGAAAGTCGGAGCGAATGATCCGTGATTGTAGTTTTTTATATACACTATATTATATTAATACACAAAAGTATAGAGAACAATTCCCAAAGTAGCCCTCTAGGAATATTCTTATACAAATATATAATAAAAATATACGTATGATTACCGGGAAGTTTGATTTCCCGGGTCGTTTTCCCAACGACTTGTGTAATTGAGACTACGTTTGATGCTTGGACAATGATTTAAATGCGGTATAAAGTTTGGTTTGATTTTCTACTTCTACAAATTAAAAGAAACAATTAAAAACTAGCAATTAAAAACAATTAAACTTGATGCCTTGACCTCTCCACTAACAAAATCATCATTTCTTGCCATGTAACCTTTGATGAACTCTAGTTTCCTTATGGTTCTATCACTCCATTACAACCTACATCTTACACTTTTCTCGACCCTACTCTATCTCTAATACATCAACATATCGTTCATAATACAACCCAACATCCTACGTCTCCACATGCACCTATTACCCTTATGGTCCAATATAACCCAACTTCTAGCCCAACACCTAGCCCAATGCATAGCGTCACACCACCCACGGCCCATCCAGACACTCTACCCTATCATAACACATCACAATCCACTATACAATCCACGACCTAACCTAATTTTGCCCATACTACCCCTACTTCAGCAACTACACACACGATACCTAATCCTCCCACCCGGACTCACCCTATGGTCACACGTGCCCAAGTTGGCACCATTAAGCCCAACCCTTGTTTTCATGGTCATACTTCTCATATTTCTTATATCTCTCCTATTTCTAAGTCTCCCTCTGTTGCGTTATCAGATCCTAATTGGCGAGATGCTATGTATGATGAATATAATGCTTTAATTAAAAACAGTACTTGGGTTTTGTTCCGAAACCACCAAACGTTAATGTGGTTCGGTCTATGTGATTGTTTCGGCATAAATATCATGCCGATGGTTCATTAAACAAGTATAAGGCTTGTCTGGTGGCTAATGGGCGCAGTCAACAGTTTGGTGTTGATTGTGATGATACTTTTAGTCCTGTTGTTAAACCGGCTACCATTCATACGGTTCTCAATCTTGCCTTGTCTCGGAATTGGCCTATTCATTAGCTTGATGTTAAGAATGCATTTCTTAACGGCGACCTTTCTAAGACTTTGTATATGTATCAGCCACCAGGTTTTGTAGATGCCCGGTTTCCCCATCATGTGTGTCAATTACATAGATCTTTATACGGAAGCACCTCGTGCTTGGTTTCAACGTTTTGCAGGTTATGCGAACAGGGTTGGTTTCTCGTCGAGTCGTTGTGACTCGTCCTTATTCATATATCAACATAGTTTTGAGGTTGCATATTTATTGATTTATGTTAATGATATTGTACTGACGACATATTCTACGAATTTACTTCAACGTATTATCTCCTCTCTTCATTAGGAGTTTGATATGACTGATTTAGGGGCGCTTAATTACTTCTTGGGGATTTCTGTTACGCGTGACTCTACTGGCATGTTTATGTCTCAAAAGAAATATGCTTTAGAGCTTTTGGACAGGGCTCATATGGCTAATTGTAATCCAACTCGGATGCTGATTGACACGGAATCCAAACTTGGTTCTGACGGGGATTCTATTTCTGACCCTACTCTCTATCGCAGTCTTGCAGGTGGTTTGTAGTACCTTACATTTACTCGTCCAGATATCTCTTATGCAGTGCAAGAGGTTTGCCTTCATATGCATGATCCTCGAGAGCCTAATTTTGGCAGCTCTTAAGAGAGTTCTCCGATATGTTTGTGGCACATTGGACTTTGGGCTCCAACTTTATGCATCCATTACAAGTTCTCTTGTTGCATATACCGATGTTGATTGGGCTGGTGCCCTACTACTAGGCGGTCTACATCTGGTTATTGTGTTTTCTTGGGAGATAATTTACTCTCATGGTCAGCCGGCAACATACTCTCTCTAGATCGAGTGCTGAAGCTGAGTAGAGAGGTGTTGCTAATGTTGTTGTAGAAACTACCTGGCTTTTTAATATTCTAAAAGAGATTCATACACCATTATTATCTGACACCCTTGTCTATTGTGACAATGTTAGTGCTATATATATGACTGCTAATCCTGTTTAGCATCAGCTGACCAAACAAATTGAGATTGATATACACTTTGTTCGTGATATGGTTGCTCGTGGTCAGATTCATGTTCTTCATGTACCATCTCATTACCAGTATGCTGACATTTTCACTAAAGGACTACCATCTGCGCTTTTTGAGGAATTTGTACCAGTTTGAGTGTTCGGCTATCTCCCGCTCAAACTGCGGGGGCATATTAGTTGATATATTTGTTATTGATCTGTATTAGGCCCATTAGTATGGATGTCATTAGGCCTAAGCCCATAGTTTATAATGTTCTCTTGTATCCTATATACACAATCAATAATATATTATCTTTGTTATCTTACATGGTATCGGAGATTTAGATTCAACCCACCACAAAATAGTTGTTCTTCGGTCATCGGCTACTCGTCGATGATTCGGAGGAATCCCGACCTATTTACTTTCTTTTGCTTTATAATTTCGTGTTTTAGTAGTCTTTTTATCCAATCCAAATAAAAAAACCACAGAAAACCAAAAACTCTAGCCGTTATAACACTTCTCATATATGTTGATTTAGCCATCAATCAACAAAATCTGTGTCATCAACATTACTCTTTGTTTTACCGCCGGAGATTATTGTCATTTTTCGTAAATAGTTGGTCGTAAAATTGTTGCTCCTACCTAAAGGCAAAGTAAGCCCTGGCGTAAAAGAAACGTCACGCAAAGGAGGAAGTCGCAAGCGATAAACAACTATGCCGCTAAAGACAGTTATGCTTCTGTTGCAACAAAGAACAAAGAAGTTGATAAAAGAAAATAAGAAGAAGCGGCTTTCAACATTTGTTCCGATTTGTCTGTTCAAAAGTCTGTCGTTTAAACTGCGGGGGAGTATTAGATGGCTAGGTTATTCGGCCCAAACCTAATTGTGAGTTTGGGTCCATTATATTTAGGGTTTGCATTGCTTCTTTATTAAGCTATTTATTTAATATAAATACATAGCCAATCCTCATTATGTAATCACACAAAACAACCAATCTATATATAGGATACAAGAGAACATTTTAGACTATGAGTTTAGGCCTAATGACATCCATACTAATGGCCTAATACAGATTAATAACAAATATATCAACTATGAAACACAGATTAAACATTTATCTTAAAATGGAAGGAATATCTCTTAAGAGCAAACTTCGACTTGTTGTAACAAGTAGACTTCATGCATTAACTCATTGCTACCACGTTAAGGTTGTGCTTATTTTCTTAACAAAATCACTTAATATTTTCTATTAGCTTATAAATCTAAACCGTTAAAATCTTTAGCAATTGAACGTATATGTTTTTTACCCTCGTTCACACCATTCGTCTCTAAGGTTGTCCAAAAAATCGCACATTCAGCCCCAATTTCAAAATAAATGCACCATTCCTCCCCAATGTTTTCATTTTGCTTCCTCATTTGTCTTTTTGACTAATAGACGTTAGTCAATGCTAGTTATTTCGTGTATTGTCTTCTTCCACCTTCATTTCATCTGCAACCCCCTTTAAAAACCCATCATATTGTTTCTTCGACATATTGATCCACCCTTTTCAACCACTACCATCATCTTGTCATCTCCATAAATTAGCAACAAACACAAAACTTAGTCTCAAATCTCATCATTTAAAAACATAAACTCAAGAACACAAATCAAAACCCATAACACCAAACCAATTTCTTCATGCCCGCATAAACTAACACCCATCTTAAAAATTGTTATTTTTTAAAATTCATGAACCCTTCAGAATCCACATTTAAATGTATAGTACATAGCAACAAACATTTAACTCAACCTATCCACCATAAATTATGAGAGCTCGAGTTCAATTCCTGTTAGTTACAAATAACTTTAAATGGTAACGCCAAAATCTATAAAAGAATGCTTTACCTTGTTTAAATTTGTCTGACGGTTTGATTTATACACGCTTCTACTTTGAAAATTGTTATTTTTTAAAATTCATGAACCCTTCAGAATCCACATTTAAATGTATAGTACATAGCAACAAACATTTAACTCAACCTATCACCCAAAAATGTATGAGGTCTCGAGTTCAATTCCTGTTAGGTACAAATAACTTTAAAGTGGTCACGCCAATCTCATAAAAAAGAAAGACTTTACCTTGTTTAAATTTGTCTGACGGTGAATTCAAACCCCGTGAATTAATCGGCGAAAAAATCAGAAACCATGGTTACCCAAAAAGTAATCATTACAAAAACAACATTCACATTAATATTGTAGCTCTTAAAAAGTGTTGTTCTTGGTGTGAACTGAGCATGGATGATAACTAAACCAAAGATGAAAAAATAACTAAATACTCTTTTCGTCTCGATTTCTTTGTGTTGTTTTGATTTTTGAAGTCTTTTATTTTCAACTTTAACCTTATATATTTTTGTATGTGTATATAATACTTACTTCAATAGAAATTATATAAAAAATACATTTAAAACTCAATTTATCATATATTTTACATCAAGTATTATATAAAAAAAATACAGTAATTAAAGTCAAATAAAAAAAAGACTCTTTGAAAGGCTATGAGTTGCACATCTTTCTTTTTTATCATTAAATTTTATTATTGTGCTCTTATTCAGTTGTAACATTTATGATTTAATACTTTGTCAGTTTGTACATTTAAATGTATGAATAGAAAATAAGAGTGTGCAAATCAACTTTTTTTTCAAAATTACAAAAAAATATATATTTATATATATATATGACAACAACACACACTTATTTATAAGCATAACAACCACCACCATCATCATCATCACGCCATAAATATAAATAATGTCAATAGTCAATACTGTTATAAGAGAAATAACATAAAACAAGCATAATAATAAACTAAAAATAACAACAACTAGAAAATAGAAAAATAAACTAAAAAGTAAAAATAAATAAGATTTAAAATCTTGAGATAAAGCTTTCCCATATAATCGGAGAGGGTGGCTAAACAACAAGGTGTTTAGTGTGGGAAGTATGGTGGGTTGAATGAAGATCAAAGGTGGTGTCGGATGTAGGAGCATATAAAATGAACGCCTTCTTGTAGGCTTTGAAGTTGTTCCTTTTTGTTTTTACAACATCTACATAAGATGAGATAAGGGTTTGATATGATGTTTGGCATTAGATGATCCAAGTTGTCATGAGAGAAACTATGATGTGTGTCTTGATGGTTATGAGGGATGTGATCTTCTATGTATTTAAACATGAGATGCATTTGTCGTTGTAGTGATCTGATGTCATCTCGGGTGTTACTACAACATTGACATGTTATATGGTAAATAAGTACTCGTCTTTATTCTAAGACTTCGAGAGGGATGTTGGTTGAATTTCCAAGATTATGTAGTGAATAGTGATGAAGGTTTTCTTGAGATTATACATTGTTGTCAATATGAAGAAACAATTTAAGTATAGTGTTTTAAGATGTTGAGTTGAATGGTAGATGCTCTTGTGATTCAGTTTTTATAAGAATAGGTGTCTTACTCATTTGGCAAATGTTTGTTGATGATGGTGATAGAATAGGTGATTTGGTTTTGGATGAACTAGTCATGGCGATGAGTTAGTGGTATGTGATATTTGGATAAATGATGACTTGAAATGAGATTGAGGATGATGATTATAAGGTGAAAATGGTGAAGTGTTTTTCATAATGGTTCTTAGATTATATAGGGGTTATGTTTTATCCTAAGGTTTAAAATCATATTTAGGATCATATAACATGAATATAAGATAAAGTTTTTAAAGTTTAAAATCATAAAATTTAAACTTTTAGCGCATGGGTATCCATGGATCTACCTAAACTAAGGACGGATCCCGGTACGATGGATCCGTCGATCCGTAGTAAGGTCAAAAATGACCAGAATCCTTGTTGGCTGCCAAATTTTCAACCACATAGCATGCAAACAACTAGAACATGAATAACAATGATAAATGTTCCTATAAAACATAAAATAGCATAGAGTGATTCAGAATTGAAGCATGCAAGCGTCACAAAAGCGCATTAATAATCCTAGAACATTCATCATAAGTTCTTAATCTAAAGACTACCATGGATTGAACAAACTTGTTCCTTAGTTTCTATTTCGTGATCTAGACGAGGTTGACGTCTTTGGAAAAAGATCTAGTGGCAACAATGGAGAGTCTTGGAAAAAGATCTAGTTTGAAACCTGAAAACCAAACCGGTCAACACCGGGTTTGACCAAACCGGTTTCGGTTTGAGGCCAAACCGGCGGTTTGGAACCGGTTTGGGTTTTCTTGGTTTCGACCGGTTTTACCACCGGTTTATCAAACTGGTTTTTCAAACCGGTTTCAACCCGAACCGACCGGGAGCCTATACAAATTTTCAAATTTCAAATATTAAGCTTTTAACATGTGGGGGGACCCATTTTTCTGACTTTCTTGGGTGTAGTGTTTGTTATTTAGCACTTTTAATGATTATAAATTGATGTGTTGTGTTAGAGTTCAAATCACAACTTACAATACAATCCTAAGCAAAAAAAACTATCCAAAGCAAAACCAAATTTCTTTCAATGGCAAGTGAATCCGCATCCGCCTCAACTGCCACCGGTGTTGGTTCAACAAGTGCACCGACAATTCGTGAAATCATATCAACCAATCGAAACCCTCAGATTTGGAAAGACTTCAACCTTTGCATAATGACCGACAACTCGCAAAAAGCTCAATGCAAGCATTGCTTTCATTTCTTATCGGTCGGTTCCAACACGACGTTGAGGAATCATATAGAGCATCCGCATTGTGAAGCAAAGAAGGCACAGCAGAACCAGAATCCGGAAGCGGGGCAAACGTCTATGGCTCGAGATGGGAGTGTTTTCAGGTACGATCCGGATTATCTTCGTGAACAATTCGCGGGTTTGGTGATTCAACGAGCGTTACCGTTCAACCACTTTGACCACGAGCAAACAACGAGGGTGTTCCAGAACACTATGCAACCAAGATACACTCATGTAAGTCGCTCTACTCTCAAACGTGATGCAATGAAACTATGGTTGGCGGCTAAACAAGAAATAATTGATAGTTTTGGTAACATAAATGCTTGTGTCAACCTAACAACGGATGTATGGTCCGCTCCTCATGGGGTGCCCGGTTCTTACATGTGTGTTACCGCACATTGGATTGAACCCGGTACTTGGCAAATGATGAAGCGGGTCATTTCATTCGAAGAGTTTCCGTCTCCTCACACGGGTGGAGCCTTGTTTAAAATGTTGACAAAAGTCCTTACCAATTTTAACTTGGAAGATAAAGTTATGTCAATTACATTGGATAATGCTAGCAACAACACATCCGCCATGGATAAACTAAAATTAAAATACGAGCCACCAATGGGGGGTAGGTTTTATCATAGTCGTTGTGTTGCACACATCATTAACTTGGTTGTGCAAGCTGGTTTAGAGGTCCCCGCGATTGATGCAATAAGAGAGTCTTTTAAGACAATGTTAAAAGATATTTTCAAATCAAGTGCAAGAACCCGACAACGCTATGTTAAAATCTGTAAAGATGCAGAGAAACCTTGTTTACGACCAAATTGGGACGTTCCAACACGATGGAACTCCACTTATCATATGTTCCTAAGTGGTTTGAAACAACAAACTACTTTGGGGTATTTTCATGACATTTTGGCCAATAAGAATAGGTGTAATCGTTTTCCGGCTGAAAATTGGGTTATTATTCAATCTTTAACCCAATTACTTGAAGTGTTTAACACTGCCACGGAAATTTTATCGGGGGTTTACTACCCAACATCTCCATTGGTACTTCAACAGATTTTCTTCATGAGTACGGTATTAAGCGAATATGAACTTGAGGGGGGTATATTGTCAAGTATGATTAAACCAATGAAGAAAAAACTTAGGAAGTATTTTCAACACATGCCACCGATAATTACTTGTGCAGCTGCTTTAAATCCATGTTTCAATGTTAACGGGGTAGACTTTCTTATCGAGTCGATAAGTACGGATTTGGAGTTTTTTGACGATAGTTTTGCATCTAAGTCAAAAAGTTATTTTAAAGAATCTTTGGAAGGTTTGTATAATCTTTATTATGCAAAATATGGTAACCCAACTCAATCATCTCAAACAAGTGGTGGGGCTACTTCATCGAAGGCGAGTGGCGGAAATAAGTATAGCCGTTTGCTAAACGGTTTAAAAGCACATACAAAAAAAGGCAAGGACTGATCCTACAATGTCTAGCGAATATGAGCGATATGTCAATTCGGATTTTGTCACACATCTTCATCCCAAAGAGTTTGCAACTTTTGATGTCTTAGGTTTTTGGAAAGAAAAGGAAACAATGTTTCCCGTTCTATCCCGCATGGCCATGGATATAATAAGTGTACAAGCTTCTTCGGTAGCTTCTGAATCCGCATTTTCAACAAGTGGGAGGGTGTTGTCAATCCGAAGAACAAGACTCACTCCGGCGTCTTTAGAGATGTGCATGTGTTTGAAGGATCACTTAGACGCTAAAGAGCGTAAACAAGACAAATGCCATCTTGAAATACCCTTAGACTTTGAAGAAGATGTCTTTGATGACGAGGTGCAACGAAATGAAGCCATTCCACTATCCGATGAAGAAATTGCACTAGATGCTAGCAGCGAAGACACTCTGTCTCCGGGAGGACCACGGTATGATTATATGATGAACAGCGAAGCCGAAGATGAATAGATGAGTACTAATTTTCGATTAGTATGTTGTATTTTTAATTCGCTTGCATTATGTTGTTGATGTTGTATTTTAAATTTCTTTGCATTGTGTTGTATTTTTCTTTCCAATGTATTTCGTTTCTATTAAATAAAAGTTGAAGTTTATTTCGTTTATGGCAAAAGTTCAACATAGACCCAAATTTTAGCATAGACCCAATGAATCAATCTTAGCCACTCATTTTTTCATCAAAATAAAAAAACTCACTTTCCACCTCTTTTAAAAAATTAAATATCTCACAACCGTTGATCGTTACGCAAAATAAAACATACCATTGCGACGAGAATTAAATCATCTTTCTATAGAGGGGCACTTCTATATACTTTCGACCAAATTTTTTTTGAATTTTTTTTAGTTACGTCTGAAAAAAATCACAATGTGATTGTGATACAAATCACATGTGATTTTTTCAGACGTGGCTGAAAAAAAAATCAGAAAAAAAATTCTTCGAAAGTATATCGAAATGGATGTCTACTGAAAGATAAAAAAATACTCGTCGCGATGGTGTATTTTTTATCGTTTGACGATTTA
Organism: Tanacetum coccineum; assembly: GCA_026074375.1. Taxonomy (NCBI): domain Eukaryota; kingdom Viridiplantae; phylum Streptophyta; class Magnoliopsida; order Asterales; family Asteraceae; genus Tanacetum; species Tanacetum coccineum. Next base: position 13,543 of record BQNB010099897.1, on the reverse strand, counting down.
CCGTTTACAAGATATTTTATTTGTTACCTTATCTAACAATTCATGACTATCAACATCCTCAAACATTGTTCTCGTTTGCTATTCAAGATTGTGTGGGATGAGTTGATCTATATTGATAAGACTAAGATGGTGAAAACTGTTGTTGAATATGAGGATTGTTGTATGAAGACTGATAAGTGTTGAAGTGAGGTGGTGTCATTTGTTGATTCGCAACTAGTGCAAGTGGATCTTGATTGCGTTCATGCATAAGACGGACTTCATTTGCATAGAGTTCGTGTTGTTCAAGGTATGCATAAAGCTAATCAAAGTTGGTGGTATGCAAATCTTTTACAAGCTTGACATCAGTCACAAACTTACTCCATTCAGGTGGAAGATTGTTTAAGAACGTGGTATTAACTTGAAATTGCTCTAGTTTCATATTGTAAATGTTCATGTCATTGATCAGCTGAGTAAATCTCAAGTAATACAAATGAAGTGATCCCCCCTTGATGTGAGTAAACTTATCAAATGCATAATACAGTTTGCACTCCATTTCCTGCTTTGTTAAAGAAGTACCTTGCATTAAAATTTGAACTTTTTCCCATAGATCCTTGGCAACTCTGTGATGATTCACAAGTGAATAGATATCAGTTGGTAGACCTTAAAGAATAATATTAATCGCCTTTATATCACAATCAACTTGAATTTTCTCAGCAGGAGATAATTCAGCATATTTCTTTGTTCTAGTCACACCGTTTTCTTCAATTGTAGGCCAAATGAGTGGACCGTGTTCAACTGATTCAAGTATCATTCTTCCGTGCTCTCTATTTTGCATGTATAGTTCCATTATGCTTTTTCAAGAATCATACAAGTCTTTGTACAACATTGGTGGACGATTGTCAGAACCAGAGAGTATCATGTACTCAGCAAGAGTATTCTTTTGTCCATTTAGAATCATTGAATCCATTTTGATTTGATGTTATTAGATTACTTGTTGATCGAATGGTGATTGAAAGTAATTGTGTTTATAGTGAGTTATCTTTTGAGTGTTTGTAAGTTTTGAAACTATACGGGATTTTACAACTCTTGATAAAACCGGGAAGACAAGTGAATGTTTCACGGGGATTTTACAAATCACAGAGATAAACCATATAAGTTACTTTAGCAGATTTAAGTTGTTAACTTTAGTTCAAGTGAATTAATTTTCCTGTTGTGAAAGTTGTTAAATTTCCTTGTAAATGGATGTTGTTAATTCGCCTTTCAGAGGAATGTTGTTAATTCACCTTGTACTAAGAAAGCTTGATAAATCGACTTGTACTGAATGCTTGTTAACTCGCCTTGCAAAGAGTTGATAAATCGCCTTTTAAAGAAAGATGATAACTCGCCTTGCAAATAAAGATGATAAATCGCCTTGCACAGAAAGGATGATAAATCGCCTTGCATAGAAAGGATGATAAATCGCCTTGCAAAGAAGAGATGATAAATCGCCTTGCAAAGAAACTTGATAAATCGCCTTGCAAAAAAGCTTGATAAATCGCCTTGCAAAGAAACTTGATAATTAGCCTTGCAAATAAACTTGATAACTCGCCTTGCCAATAAACCTTGTTAATTCGCCTTCAACTACAGATTACTAACTCGCCTTATACAAGTACGAAACTCAAATTTTTCAAAACACAAAAAGACTCACTTTTGATCGTTTTTACCAAAACTTTCTTGTACAACTAGTATTACTAAGCCTATAGGTTCCTTAAAAATGCAAACTTTATGGTTTTTAGGCTAAAAAATTTAAAATCAAGATTTGTACTTTCTAAAACTATTCGAATACAAAATTTGAATAAAGATGATATTTTACTTGATTCAAAGCTTGTACACCTATATCCTAACTATACTAGATCAGATTTACCAAGGTAAATGATCCTTTAGTGTACATCAAAAGCTTCGAATACAAAAAAATACAAGAAAAAAGGTACGGTTTTGACTAAAAAAACGAAACAAGAACTAAACAAATCATTCCATTTCTCTTGATACCAATTGTAGAAAACTTATATAATCAATAACACCAAAGAACTATGAAGAAATCTAGAGAGAGAAAGAGGTTGGAATGATGCTTCTAGAGAGAGAAAGTAAACATGAAAATGAAATGTTAGATTATGTGAGAAAAATAACCAACCAACACCCTCTCCACACATGAATAGGGTATTTATACCTATTACATAACCGGCCATAGGCTTGGTCCATGGGCTTTCCATGGGCTTTTGCTTATTTAGGCTATTTAGTTTCCAAATATTGTTATACGAGCTATCTAACGATATAATGGAAGTGACTGATACTTTTCGTGAACCTAACACAAACACACCCTCAACTTCGCATAATCACTTCTAAAATGCAATGCCAAACACCCCTTAAATATTGAATACATTTTTTCGAATGGCTTGTTAGTTGTTAATGGTTCAGGTCCAGCAGTGACATCCAATTGGGCAGTATGTTGCACCCTGAACCCGCCTGTACTTCCTCCTATTTCGCCTGAAGGGTTAAAAGTTCCGGGTGGGACTTGAATTTGCTTGGCTAAGCAAAATAACCAAAAACTGAATCAAACCGAAAAACCGAGCAGAACCGGGCCGAACCGAACCTAACCGACATAATTTGGTTCGGTTTTCGGTTTTGGTTTTTCTCGGGTCGGTTAGGTTCGGGTCAAAACAAGGCAAAATACACATGAACTATCTAAATTGGTTTCTCTCTCATAACTTCGGTTCGGTTTTGCTCTCTTAACTTCGGTTCGGTTCTCGGTTCTCGTGTTCGTCATTTTCGGTTTTCGTTCAGGTCGGGTTTATTTGGTCCGGTTTGGGTTTAACCTGTTGCTCAGCCTTGAGAGTTAAAGATATTTCATTCGAAAATGATATACTATAGTGCTAAACTTTTTATTCGCACACATCTATTTATGTTGTAACTTTTGTTAGGACATTTCTGCCTTTGATTCTCATGTAGTAATAGTAAATGACGTATTGCATATTCTTTGCTTCAGGGCCTAGAACAAGCGGTCCATGGCCGAGGTCGTAATGCTGATTCATTGGATGATACATATTTCGGGGTACACAAGGAGCTACTTTATGCTCGTAAGATAAAGCCTGTTGAAGGTATTGTATTGGTCTTTGAACTCGTGATTCTTGAAACCAGAGAATGATCAGTCCACGGCGTTCTCTTTCATTTTGTGTGCTCTATTATGCACTTGGCCATATATGATTTGATTTGTAGGAGCGTATGGATGCATCCTAGGTATTTTGTTTAGTTAAGTTTATGTGCATGGCTTAGTATGGTGCCAACACCTCATTGCACATTTCATTTCAGTACATGTGGAGATTGCAACTCCCTTGTACAACTTGCCATGATATATGTGATTATTTAGTCTAAGCGTGTGGCATGCTTTAGACTTTCGTTTCGAGCTCGTGAGGAATTTCTATATGTTTTATTTGGCTACTTATTCGTTTCAGTTATGATGATATATGAGATCTTTGGTTTCATTTCGTTTACTTATGTATATTTGATCTATCAGTTTCGTTTATATCTGTTCACTGAGCTTTAGCTCAGCCGCATTTCTTTTCTTCGCGGCAGGTAATAAGAGGGAATGTGGGTTATGAGTGAAGAGTGCGTAGGAGCTCTTAGTGGCCGAATTGATGATAGCTTTCCTATTTCTTTTATAGTCGTTTAGACATTGAAGCTGAAATTATCTTTTGTTTAGACTTTGGAAATTTGATTTATTTTCGCTTGGAAGTCATGATGTATTTGACAATTTATTTCCTTAGTTTTTTTGGTGAACGTTGTTGAACCATTCTATGAATTAAGTCTTCCGCTTTCGTTAGTTTTGATGTCATAAGTGTGACATTTGACCCATTCTCGGGTGGGGTGTTATAGTTTTACTCATGGCAAGGATGACTAGTTGCAAGCCTTATCGATTTTTCACATTTTTACCTTTATACATGAAATAGATGGATATCTCACATTTACATAATTTCCGAACGAGTTGTCATGAGTTTCACAGTATCGAGTCTATGCTAACATTGATTAATATTCTAATATTGATACACAAGTCGAATCGAGCTTCAATATGTCACTTACTTAACCAACGAGAAAGCGGACATACTTGAGGTAAAGGGTGTCAGTATTGTAAAATGTTTTTGTATTAAAAGTCATTTTCGATTTTAACAAACAATGCGCACCTTCTAACAAATTATGTGTCCGCTACTTTCACCAAGCTCAAGCTTAGAGATGGTAACGGGGCGGGTTTTAGGGGGGGGGGGGTCATCCATATCCCCAAACCTTACCTAAGTTCTCCCAAAATCCACCCCGACCCCCCAACGAGGATCTAATCGGGGACCCCATTGGCGCACGATGCTCCCATAGACCCGCCTTATACTAATCGGAGATCATATCAGGGTGTCCTCTTTTTGTGCATTTTTCGACCAAATCCGCACAATTTCACATTTATTATTATTTGTATACCGTTAGCAATAACTTGAAGAATTAGTAACCTATTAATAATCAATTACAAACAAGATTAATTAAGTTGTCAAAGATAGTATTATAAATATATAATGATAAATTAAACCGAAAAAAATTACAAATTAAAAATGTGATATTAAACAAGTTTCTATAATCATCAAGATAAAAACCTCACCATATTAGAGAAATATTTTTTTATTACATAAAGACTAACAAAATACTATATAAGTACATATATATTTGTATATGTGTATATATTATTCGGGTGGGGCGAGAATATTATTCCCCACTCTGGGTCTTAAACCCGAATCAAATCCCCGTTAAAGTCCCAAGACCGCCATGTCCCAAATAGTTCGGGTTGCATATTTCCTTGTCAGGTTCGGGTTTTCCTGCCATCGATACTCAAGCTTGAAAATTAATACTTGGTCTAGTTGAAGTCGAGTTATGAGCTTGATGTAGTTTGACTCGGCTCAAATCGACTCGGCTGCATTCCTAAATATGGTTTTAAGTCCCAAAATTTCATAAGAAATTATGAATAACGTAATTTGTTATCTCCCCAATAGTCTAGCTACAAGACTCATAAATAAAGAAAAACACTTTTTGGGAGGCAACCCAATATTTATTTTCCCACATTTAGGAGTGTCTTGTGTTTTAATTATTCTCGTTTATTCTTTATGTTTGAATTATTTTGTAATCATGCTTTGTTTTGTTTTTAACTTCGTCTTATTGACAATCAAAGGTATTTTACATAAAATAAGTGTAAGGGAAAATATCTGGTTTATAAGAACGAATTCAAACATTTAAAATAAATTGTTTAGATTAATTCGCGACAGTTTCGAGTCATATGATTAAGTAAAAGATTTATCTGATGGTTTTATACAGTATTTTACACAAGATATAACTAATAAAATCGCGTGCCAGAAATTTTACAAGAAAAACGAAGAAGAAATCTTCACAGACGCTAGAGACGGCGTCAGGATTATTCCTGACTAGCGCACGTCCCATCCATGTGAAAATTCTTGACATTTTTTCAATTATTTCTCTGATAGCAGTATTTACGTACCTAATAAAATATATTAATAATAATACACTATGTAAAATTCCACTAATCACCTTAAACAAGTAAAAAAAGTCAAGACTTATAAAAAAAATATATAAAAGAATATAATATACTTATGTTACCGGCAAGTATGATCACCCGGTGTCGTTTTACCCCAACGACTAGTGAAATTGAAACGCTCGTTTTAAGCTTGTAATTCTGATTTGGAATAGAAGCAAGTGATAATTTTGAATATTTATAAAACTAATAAAAGCAATTTAAACAATTAAACAAAAATACGGTAAAATAATAAAAACGGACGACTAATAAAGTAAATAAACTGAGAAATAACCCCTAAAAATTTAAACTAAAATTCTAAACCTAAGATAGGATAAAAGAAAATTTTAGGAAAAAGAAAAACTATTTTTGGCTTTTTAGATTAAAAGATATGATTTTTCTAAAACTTAAACTACTTAAAAACTATAATAATAAATCTATTAAAAATAAAAATCCTAAAATTTTTATAAAAATTATACTAAATAAAGAAAAAGTGCAGGAATTTTATAAAAATAAAAAGCCCTAATTTTTATCTTTATAATAAATCTTAATTAAACTAATTAAAATCTAAACCTAATTACTAATTTAAACTAATAAACTGATTAAAATACTTAACTAAGGACTAATGGTGCAAAGACCTAAAGGACTAACTGGGAAACTAACTAACTAACGAAAGGACTAACAGAAAAACGACTGAAATTGAAAAGTTACACTACCTACCCTGAGAGTCTAGCCCGATTTCAAAAGAAGTCCATTTTAGGCTTAAAAATAAGATGAAACTAAAAAGTGCTTTTCAGCAAGAACTTAAAGAAGCAAAGTTATAAAATAAGCTGAGGTGAACAATTTTAACAAAAACACTTAGGACTGAAATCCACTAATAAGCTCTATAAGAGAATATCATAAGTTTTTTACATAACTAGTGAGATAAGCTCACTAGTGCCTTTTTATGACTTACAAGAATCCAAATTAAGTTCATTTTGAAAAAGGAAAGTGATTAGAAAGCATAAGAATGTGCTTAATCTATGATAGAAAAAGAGATTGAGCTTAACACTCTAGAGAAGGCGCACTGAAATGATGATATGATATTAGCATAACTCAGGAAACTAATAAATAAGCACAAAACCAAAATAAGGCTAAATGCTCAAAAAACAAAGACAAAAGCAATTGATATTGTAAAAAACCCCCTTTTTAACTAACAACTTTATAAACAACTAATTTAAGCAATAAAACCTACTACTTCAAGCTAGAATTTAAAATTTAAAAGCTAAATTCTATTGCTAACTGTTTTTGGCTTTTATGAATTTTATTGACTTTGACAGCTAAATTAAGCTAAGTAAATAAGCTAGAAAATGCAAATTAAAACTTAATCTATAATAAGCTAAACCTAGACTTAATCCTACTTGAATTTAAGAACCTAAAATCCTACTTTTACTTAACTAAAGACTAATCTAAAAGGAGCAGTACTAACTGTTGTTAGTACTGCTGGTGTAAAGTATCAGTGTAGTACTAACTTTGTTAGTACTGCTAGTGCAAACCAAGAGTTAAGCGATGAAATAAGTCTACAAAATTGGTGAAAAGGCTAGATGCTACGTTTAGATTAAGCTACACCTAGACTACTAGCTACTAGAAAATTAAATCCTAAATCCTATAATAGCTAAATCAATTATAAGCCTAAAGTTCAGCAGTACTAACTAACTTAGTACTGCTGATGCAGTTTGCAAAACACAAAGACCCATATGCAGGTTAACCTAGTGACTCCCACTCCTTAAACACACTCAAATTATGTGTATAAACACAATGCAAACAAAATCCAAGCCCATTAAGTTCAATTGGATCATAAATTTCACAAAGTGAAATTTAAAATAATATGTTCCCTGGAGCATGGATTCACCTATTAATAAGCCACAACTTTTGGTATTTTGAAATCTAACTTATAAAAACTGATTAACAACTATTCTTAAATCAAAACTCAAATGCCTCAAACAATTTTGAACACTCACTTTGAGTATTTGTAAACTTAACTAACAACTTATAAACAACTAATTTAAGCAATAAAACGTACTACTTCAAGCTAGAATCTAAAATTTAAAAGCTAAATACTATTGCTAACTGTTTTTTGGCTTTTAATGAATTTTATTTGACTTTACATCTATATTAAGCTAAGTAAATAAGCTAGAAAATGTAATTAAAACTTAATCTATAATAAGCTAAACCTAGACTTAATCCAACTTGAATTTAAGAACCTAAAATCCTACTTTTACTTAACTAAAGACTAATCTAAAAAGAGCAGTACTAACTTTTGTTAGTACTGTTAGTGTAAAGTATCAGTAGTACTAACTTTTGTTAGTACTGCTAGTGCAAACCAAGAGTAAAGCAATGAAATAAGCTTACAAATTGAAACTTAGATGCGAAATAGATAAGGCTACACCTAGACTACTAGCTACAAAGAAAAATTAAAATCCTTAATCCTATAATAGCTAAAATCAATTATAATCCTAAAGTTCGAGCATGTACTAACAACATAGTACTGCTGATAGGCATTTTGCAAAACACAAAGACCAAATATGCAGTAACCTAATAGACTCCCACTACCTTAAACACACTCAAATTATGTGTATAAACACAATGCAAACAAAATCCAAGCCTTAAGGGCTTTGGATCATAAATTTCACAAGTGAAATTTAGATAAAATGTACCCTGGTGCAGGATCACCTACAATATACCACAAAATTATGGTATTTTTGAAATCAAACTTATAAAAAACTGATTAACAACTTAATCATAAAACAAAAAACTCAAATGACTCAAACAATTTTGAACACTACACTTTGAACTTTTTGAAGTCAAAATAGCTTAAACCAAACTCCCTTTTATCATTTTTGATAGGTATTAGTTAAAGCTTTATTTTCAAATCTAATTAACATGTAAAAGTGAATACCCAGATAAAAACTAGCTTCTAAATATACCCTAACAAACATGAACCAAACAACTTGAATAGAATTAATCAAATATTAAGCTATTCCTTAGTATTATTTTTGGTTTTTAAGGTTTTTTAAGACAAATATATGTAAATCTATGGTTCAAACTAAGAAAGCTAAAAACAGATTAACAACTATGATGATTAAGCTATATAAAACTTAAATAAGCACTAATAAGCAAAGAGATTAAGCAAATAAACAATATTAAGCATATAAACTATAACTAAGCAATTTAAACTGAAATTAGAGGAAAAAAATGAAAAGAGAAACTTACTTGAACCTTTAGCTAAACAAAAGGGACCAATAAAGGCAGCTACAAGCTCCCTAGCTTATTAGATAAGCTAGGGTAAAAGTCCATGGGATCTCTTCCAATTTAAGATCCCCTTCCAAAAAGCTCATATCCAATTAGATCTATGATAAATGTAAGTTAAACTATTTTAAGGTTTAGGTAATATTAATACTGAATTGATTAAGCTCTATTTCAGCTTATAGAGTGAAAGAGCTTATTAAGAGCTTATTAAGTTTGCTTATTGAGAGAGCTTATGAAAAAGAAACTTTGAGAGATTAAGAAAAACTGAATTTCATTAATAAAAAGCTTTTTGACAATACTAAAAGGGAAATTACAATGATTAACAAACAACATTAAAGCATAAGGGAATTAAAATTTAAGCTACCAACTAAATTAAGCTCTACGTTTAAAAAAAATAACTCTCACCCTTTTTTGTGTTGTGAAGAGGTGATCCTATTATAGGTGGGCTGAAAGAAAGCTTCTAGGATCCTTGCCTGCTCTCCAATCTTTCAACCTCAGCCAATCATTTCTTACAATCATTTGAAGCATCTATTGTGGCCGTTTGATCAACATTGTGGACACCTGATGGATTGCCAGCTTTGCATTCTTTGATGTGACGTTGTGCTAGTTTTTGTGAGATGTTTTAGCACAAAAAACCTCACATTCCATTGTGCATTTCTCCAATGCTACGTGGCATAGCTTGATATAGGGATACTTAAGCCGTTGATTTGACTATTACTCTCCCTGCCATTTTTGTAAACGATCACTTGGAATTGACCTACGAGCACTGCCTTTAATTTGAAAAACCCCCTTGATTTGAGTTAAGGGTACGTTTGGGAAGACAATGAACAGTAATGCGATTTTACCCGTCCTTTTTCTAACTGAAAAGGGTAAATCGGTTTGAAGTTTGGGGAGTTGGCAATTTTCGGTCCATGTGTTTGATCCTTCTTATTTCTAATTATAAACTAGTTTTCAGTAATTGCCAAACTGCCCTGTGTGGTTTATTGAAAAAGAGAAGTTGCTAGGTTTTTGGCATTTTGTGAGAGTTGAGGGGACCAAAGTAAATATTTTTGAGAATTTGTCCTTTTGTGTTTGACTTTAGTTTGACTCTTCATTGACTGAATTTGACTGAGGCTTTGACTTTTTGCTTCAGGCTTTGAATCTTTGCTCTTTTTGCACATCTCTGATTCTCGTAAGTTCTGAAAAAATTCCCGTGTATTGCTCGGTTTTGACAATTTTCTATGATTTTTTACTTAATCCGATGACCTGTGACATACAAAACACAAATACAAGTAATTTTGCATTTTTTGTGTCTGTTTTGGGTTTAAATTGGGTTGATTTAAAGTACAAACAGATATGTGTATTCTACACTTATCATTCTTAAAAAATAAATTATGCAATATCTAAAATTTGTAATTTTCTTGTAAACCTGCAAAAACCTATGATAAAATCAATCACTTCATCCTATCTTTACTGCTTTGATAGATCACCCCTAAAGTTTCTTTGTAATATCAAATATCACGCTGATTTTTACGCCAGTTGTAGTTGTCTTGTCTTTGATTTACAAGGTTACATTTTATAAGAAGAACTTAATTCTTAGGAAGTTATTCATATGATGATTCTTGAGGAAGATTTACCCAGTCATCACATGTTTCATCTCCATTATTGAGGCAATAACAGGGGAGTACTAATTTCTTCACTTTTAATTACCTTTATTTTGTTTTAACGGGTACTTTAAGAAAATTGAGGAAATTTCAACTTAAGTGTTAAGGTGGGAAATAAGCTATAAACTATTCCTTCAATTTGTCATTTGCTAAGTCCCTTAAAAAGATAGTAAAATATCGAACATACGTAAAAAGGTAATTTTAACAAAAAAATTTAAACAATTATACACAACACGAGCGGGGTATAAAATAACCGATGAAACCGAGTATATAATTGCGTCTCAGAGATTAGGAAATAATATGAATTAAAGCACAAAAACCCTTAGATTTCACCAGCCAAAAATGCGAGTTTTGCCTTTAGATATGTAAAATCGGGTAACCATTTTCCGATTACCCAAGATAATTTAGCCTTTAGCTTTGCTCGAGTAAGTTCGAATGCAGGCATATGTGTCTATTTCGTCGTTAACGCTGTCTACATATGTATTTGTCGCCTTTTTCTAGAGCATTGGTATTCGTACTTAAATTATATTAGTTACCGGTATTGTAATTTAAATTCTAGAACTTGTTTTTGTGATGCAATCCCGATACCTCATAGTGAGTATATATGATTTCTAGATAGAGGAACTAGGATTAACCTATTTTAAACATGTATTTGTTATAGATGGACACATCGACTATATAAATATCCCACCACCCATGCTTCGCACTTCATTTATTAGTGCAAGAACTCCCCCCTAATGAAACCCTCCGAGTCTATCCTTTTCATGTTTCTTGTAATTTTCTGGTTAAGTTGGACTATTAATGAAGAGCATTGTTAACACTTTAACCAATTGTTACACCCAAATCGCCTTAGCCTACATTGTATGTAACTCGCGCTTTTAAGTACATTTATTGTTTTAAAACACCAAGTTAATTATTGAGACAAAGCTAAAAAACAAAAATCAACCGGAAAACGGATTTCTAAGATGGGTTGGGGTTGTGTCCCTTATCCCTTGATAAATACATTTTGAGACGATTGGGATTCATGGTAGTATTTATTTCGTGAAAGAATAGGGAAGAAAAGTCAAGTCAATGCTCCTATATGCTTGTCAAATGATCTCCATGTTATGTTGATCCACCTCAATTCAGGTCATTAGGTAGATTGTAATTATGATTTCTAAAACTCAATTTGTATGGTTCGTTTATAAAACCCAAAGTACATTGTATGAAGTGATCTATTTAAAAAAACTAAAAGAAAAAGAAAAGATATGTGATTAGATATCTGTATCAGTTTGATATATCTTTGTCCGAGTCTTTGGCTTAGCAACCCAATCAGCGTGTATGCGTATAAATAATTAGCTAACCTTTTCACCCAAATTCACCCAAAAAGTCATTCCCCAAATGTATCCCATCCGTTTCCATTTTTATTAATGTTATCTTACACCTACACCCTACAACCCTTTAAAAGACCTCTTTGATAGTAATGACTAGTACTTGCGCCAAGCGGTGGAGGTTGATTGAATGTTCCCTTCGGGGAGCTCAATATTCCTGTAGCCCTCGTGGCTAGGTTTGGAGTAATCTCCAAGAGTACGGATAGGATTTTCGTCTCCCATGGAGGTCAACAAAAATAGATTGTGAAACAAATAACACAAAGAAAAGATAGACTACGAGAAAGCTAATATACTGAAAATAAAATTCTCACTTGATAAGAATCAAGCGAGTAGGCCTAAGTTAAATAATGGTTGAAACCTAACTATTCCTCAGAAGCGGTGCCAAAAACTTGATTCGGTTGTCGTTAGACTTCAACAAGAAGTTTTACAACTCCTTAGGCAGTGTACCTAATCATTGCAGTGTAGTATATGCAAGACTCGGGGGTTGTTATCATTCTCTAGGGGAATAGGTTAGGATGCTCGAACAGAATATAACAGAGGTTTAATGGGTTGATAGAATTTTTTTTTATGTTTTTATTTTATAGAAAGTAGGTAAAATCATGGTATGAGATGTTGGTTTGTTTTTACTAATTAAACTAATTTATTATCTAAACTACTTTGGTGATAGCATCAGAAACATAAAGCGACTCCGTCACGCCTCTTTTTCCTATATATACAAATCTGTTTTTTGGGTTTTAGTGTGTAACTTTTGGAAGATGAACCCTATTATCATTAGTCGAGTTTAGCATATGTGTAGGCCGTTTTTAGGGTGTTAAAACCCTCTTGTATGAGCCTTGAACACATGTTTTAAACAAGTGAAGTTCATCTATCCCTTTAATCTTTCAATATGTCTATGTGTTGTTTGATTAAATCTTGTTCTTCTTCCTTTTTTGACATGCTAGGCTATATCCTTTAGTATTTACTTATGATTGCATAAAACTTAGGTTGAAGATCATTTTGATGTTGCTTCTTGTGATGGATATGCGCGTTAGGCTTTAGAAAACTTGTCATAAGATATTAAATTGGCTTAGACGTCTAGGGAAACGCGAGTGTGTAGAAAGGATACCATCGGTAACCGTCTTCATACTACCTTACCCCTAATATGGTTGATCCCTCTTAAGGTATTTTAATTGCATGTGGTATACTCTTAGGGGCCTTGTAATAGTCTTCATACTATCTTACTTTTGCGTTGTCTTAACGGAATATCACGTAGATGGCGGGTTCGTGTAATTCGTTCATGACTTAGAAAACACTTACACAGATCAACACGAGTGTGAGAAAGCAACAGAATTATGAGAAGCAAACTAGGGAGTAATGCATGATTAAGTAAATACGTTCGTTTATCATATAGTTATCACCAAAGTAGTTTAGATTTATTTTATTATTATTAGTTTATTTAGTTAAAAACAAACCAACCTCTTAAACATTGTCCTTAATGTTGTTGAAAGTACACGTAAAATGAATAAAGGGAAAAAAACAAGTAAATCTAACTAGTATTCCCCTGGTTTGCTCAATAATGGAGAGAAACATGCGATAACTGGTTAAATCGTCCTCCAAGAATCATCCAATGAAACTTCCTAAGAACTTCCAAGCTTCTTCTCCTCAAATATAACCTGTAAATCAAAGACAAA
>BQNB010099896.1:0-24826 GCA_026074375.1 Tanacetum coccineum | reverse complement strand
TTGAAAAATACAAACTAAAAATGAAAATATTTGGAAAATAAAAGTTAAAATTGAAAAATTTCTTAAAATAAGGACTAATAGTAAAGATGATGGAAAGTGAAAGGTTAAAATTAAAAATGTTCCAAAATATAAGGGCTAAAAGAAACTATTGTTATTAACTAGGGGTTAAAAAGTAAAACTATGGAAAATAAAGGGTTAAAAATGCAAATTTCAAAATTTTAAACAATAATAAAAAATGATGCATGCATAAAACGTACATCTTCTTCGTTTTTTTTTTCAAATAGAAATAAAACGTTTTATATTTTTGATGTTTTAGACTCGTACGGTTATCGTCGGTGAATTATGAATATACCACGTTGATCGAAACGAGTTCACGATCGCAACGGTATAGATTAGAAGTCCCGTGGTTAACCGTCACACGAAACCGAAAACCCGAAAATTACTTTAAAACGTATAGATTTTGCGCTTGATGAATTAGTTCGGTTCCAGTGTGGTACTAGATCGGTTACTTGATGCGTTGCTAGTTCGGTGTATTGCAAGAATGACTAGTTCGGTTCAACTTGGAAAGATGACTAGTTCGGTTCTGCTTGGGCAAATGACTAGATCGGTTCTGCTTGTGCAAATGACTAGATCGGTTCCACTTGGGCAAACACTCGTTCGGTTCTCACAGTTTAAACTCGTTCGGTTCCTTAAGGTCAAGAACTCGTTCGGTGCTCAAAGTTAAAACTCGTTCGGTTCTCACAGTTAAAACTCGTTCGGTTCTCACAGTTTAAAGTGACTAGATCGGTTTGCAAAGCTTTTGACTAGTTCGGTTCCATCTATAATGACTAGTTCGGTTCCTTCTACAATGACTAGTTCGGTTGTTGTAGGTTTGAACTCGTTCGGTTGATGAAGAAGGTTGAACTAGTTCGGTTCGACAATTTATCAAACACCTTGAACGCACGTTCTTTCTTCTTGCAAACGTTGAGGACCACAACGATGATAAGCAACCCAATACTCCTAAATGTGATAGATTAGATTTTATCAAAGAAAAAATCCAAACACTCGCTGACTAGAGATATAAGCCCCAAATAGGCTGAAACCCCAAAAGGCAGATAACAAAACAAAAAACTATATTAAAAAGTTGAAAACTTTTTACCTAAGCAGTTTTGAAAAGAAAATCTTTTACATAGATTGTTGAAAGTTGACTACGTGAGTGACAACATACACAGATACAAAGTTTTGTTTGGAAAACAAATGTATGCCTTCAAAAAACTTCGAAGCCCAAATAGGCCCAAACAAACTAGTCTATATGGTTATTAAACTATGAGATAATTCTAAGACAAATATGATTACCAATAAAAAATAAGCAAAATATAAGCTCAAATAAGAAAAACCACATGTTAGAGATATCATTTCATCATCATGAATACAAAATAAGAAAAAGATTTTTAGAGAGAGAAAGAACTAGAGAGAGAAAGATAATGAGAGAAAAATGAGATGGTTACTTGCACTTAGAAAAGAAAATAAGAAGCAACACCCTCTCCACACTTGGAGAGGGCTTTATATAGTTACATGAGATAAAACCCTTCTTGGGTTGTTGGGCTTGACTTTGGGCCGGACCTATTACTAATGGACTTAAGCCTGACACCTAGGCCCAATTAGCTTAGATAAATTCCCGTAAACTAAGTTTTTCTTATACAAGGCTCGGGAATATTTAATGACCATCACTTTAATAAAAACATGGCTAACAATCTCCCCCTAAGGGGTGGTCATTCAATTGTGGATCCTTCTTGTGACGTCTTGAGTCTTGGAGCCTTGTATTCTTGGGAATTCTTTTGAAGTTCCATTTGCATGCTTGTGATCTTGGATCTTGATCTTTAACTTGATATTCTTTGACAAAATACTGATATCGTGGTCTTTGGCCTTGATTTGTCTTGACTATTGAGATCTCTAAATCTTTATCCTTGAATCTTTATGCCGCCTTGCGATCTTGTGTCTCCACCCTCATGCTCAAGGTCTTGAAAGCTTGCTAACAATCTCCCTCAACATTTCTTTAACTTGATTACTTGTACCACATCATGGTAGGAGTAGTACTTGATCCACTTGTAAGATGTATCTTTGTTATTATCCGGCAATCTTGTCAAAAATGTTCTTTTGAGGAAGTGCTTGTACATCAGAGATTGCGGAAGACTTTGATAGTTTGAGCTTTCATCATGTATTAATCTTTGTCGATTGAGCATGAGGTCTTGAATCTTGACTCGTCATGGACTAGAAGCTGCTACCGTCGGGAAAACCTGCAAGTATAGGTTAGAGATAAACATATATGGACGAAAGTGTCTTTGTCACTTCGTCGAATACGGTTGCAATAACCACGGTTCCCCGTTAATCAGTATAAATACTGCCTGTGATCAGGTAGAATTCAAAAGAATCTCCTTGACAGGGTTTCGCAGCTGCACTAGCCGTTCTCGTTACCGGAGCGTCTCAAAGCAAACAACACGGTAAGAGTGAATCAGATAGTTACTATCTTTCTGATTGAGTGTGAAATTCATATACTGACCAAGACATCGGATTATCAGTTGACACATGCTTAATTATATGAATCTCGCAAGTCACCTACCAAGATCTTGTTTGATGTTGGCTCAAGTAGGATTTCCATTCATCACTGTGAATACTAAAGAGTGTCACTCTGAATGTTCTGGCAATTACCACAAGGATAATGCGTAGGACTCATTGATACCAAATTTTGTATAAATGATGAACGGAACATTTTTGTATATTGGAATTTGTGTCCTAGTGAGATTTTTAATGGATCTCGTTGGCTATAGACTCTATAAGTGCACATTTGTTATTTGGTGATCGGAGGTTGGAGCGGACTGCTACCTTTTCAATATCAACGATCTCGGAGTGAGAAAGCCGATAGAAACATGTTGATCTCCGTGAGAACTGAAACAAGTATCTTTTAAGAGACCTTGAGTGGCTAGGGAGGGTTGTGCATTGATCATTGGGTCCATGACGACTTGTCTTCAATATCAGAATCATCTTTGTGATTACCGATAGATTATGTATTGACTCGGTTTCTGCCTAAGATTGTATGGAGGGCTTCTTTCTTTAAACCCATTATCCGTATAATTCTTTTTCATTATTTAACCCCTTTAGTGCTTACCGAGACTTCATGACTAGTACCTTGTTGGGTTTGTTCCAGTACTAGCTCCATCTCAGTCGACACTATTCCCTTATTCTCACTTTACTCCTTTTTTTATACATACTAGGATTTCTACTCTATCTAATGGAGTGTTTGGGAAGACCCTCGTGTTCTGGCTAGATCTTGGAACGATTATACCTAACCTTAAACCTCCTTATAACTCATGAGAAAAACGGTTGGTCGGTCTTTGGGTATTCGCTTGAAGATACTAAAAACCATTGATAAAAATCAGATCATGTGGTCTAAGAAATCATTTAAGGACACATTGAGTGTTTCCAGGGGGGGGGAGGGGTTACAAAAAAGCCTCCCCTACACATACTGCACCCCACCCCCCCCCCCCCCACCCACCCCCCCCCCATATTATGAAAGTGTTTTGCACATGCGAGGTTTAGGAACGCACTTATAGATTGAAGATCGTATCCGTTATTAGCCCATATTGATCACATTTTAATCACTATTCTCCCCCTTAAAAATTGCATATGTGGTTACAATTTTTGACAATTAGTGAATTAAAAACAAGTTAATGTCCGGAATTCACATGAGCTTAAATAAGTCTTGGGAGAACAGGATCGCATGCAGAATGAACTAATTATTATACTCCCCCTTAATTATAGAATAGAGTGAAACTTGGAGTGGGAGTTTGTTGAAGATACTTTTAAAGTATTTTAAAAACTTATTTTCACCTATCGGTGGAAATCTCCTTTTCTTCTTTCCGTCGGGGACGTGAAGACTCCATTTTGACCCTGGCATTCCCGTTTTGTTTGTGCCAGTGGTATTCATCAGACGTGGAATTTTCATTGTGCATTCAAGTGTTTATCTAAACATCTTGAATGAAAGTCCGATTGAGATTTGCTCTTCCACAATGTTTCGTCCCTAATATCACGATGATATGGGGAGAGTCAAGCTAAAGACTCGTACAAAAACAAGCGCTTCTCGGGAGGCAACCCGTGTCTTTTATTTCTTTCTATTTTCTTTATAAATAAGTGTGTGATTTTATAGCCCAAGTGTGGGGGCGTGCTTCTTTCTATGGTATGTGGTTCCGTTTTTGCAGGATTCCTCAAGATCATAAAGACCCGTGCTTGTTTTCAATCCTCCAATCATCCGGTCTTCGATCTTCTGCTTATTTTGGAATCCTTAATCCTGATCTGATATATATATTTGTTTCCCTTTTCACACTTGGAATTTCTAGCATTTGCCTTTTTCGTTGATAAGTGTGGGGGTAAAACCCGACATTTTTGAACATTGAGGCCAATGTTCCATTCTAAGTGTGGGGGGATTTCTATCGAAATTTGATCATACCTGTGCCTATAGGTGTTCCCACGCAACCCCGTTTTGACCAAAAAATTTAAAATTTTTATTGTTTTATTATGATTAAAAAAATGATGATGAAAATATAAAAATATATAAATAAGTAGGCCCGTAGAACTAGGTAGCTTTTGACTTGACCGAGTTTTGAACTCTAGCTTTTCCCCTTAGCTTTCGAGACTTAGCGTTTGCTTAACTTTAAAATTTTGCAAAGAACGAAAAATGATAGAGTTGGATATAAGTTTGATGCTAAGCGTGGATTAGTTGGATATCTTTAGAGCTCATAGAGGTTAATTGTGGCTTTTTGCTCCCACCAGCTTAATAAACATTATATAATTGTTGAATAAAATAAAGTTGCTTTAGGTTTTTGCGATTCTTAGTGATTCGTCAGAATCTATATATACGTAATAATAAAATATATAATTTAATGAAGAATTACCAAATTACCCTTGAGGACAAAGGTAAAAAGGAAAATCTTCACAAATATATATAATATAATACGTATATAAACCGGGAAGTAAGATTCCCGGGTCGTTATCCCCCAACGACTTGTGAAATTGAAACCACGTTTGATGTTCGGACAATGATTTGAATTGGAAACAAAGATTGATTTGATTGTCTACTTTTAAAAATTAAACTTAACAAATTCTAACAATTAAGCATGAAGACAAAGAATGGGAAATCAAAATTTAACTAAAAACGCAAAACGGGACCCTAAACTGAGGTCAAAAACCCTAAATTACTAAAACTAAACCTAACTTAAAATTTTCTTTTTAAATGGACTCTATTTGATTAAAAAGTAAGTTTAAAGAAAACTAGAACAAAAACGGAGTTAAAATGAGCGTTAAATCACGAAAAACGAAAACGGGAACGAATCCCGTTTTTTAAAAAACAAAATTTTGCAAATTAGACTCTACGAAAGCAAAACTAATTTTCCTATGAACTTTATGATAAAAGAAAATTTTCTAAAAAAGATTTATATTTTTTTGATTATTTTTCTATTTTTTATGATTTTTTAAGGTTTTTAATGAAAATAAATGTTTAAAAATACTAAACGAACTATAAAAATTCTAGAAAAAAATCGAAAAATAGCTTGAGTTAATAAGATCCTAAGATAAATAAGCTTGATATCACAGCTTATAGAATAAGCCACGAAATAAGCTATAACAGCTTATTAGGCTTATTGGAGCTAAATGTGTATAAAGAATAAATGAAGGGAGATGTGGTTGGATGAGCTATTGAAGTAAAACGGTTAAGTCATTGGTGTTGTGTGGGAGAGGTCACGGGTTCAAGTCCCACTAACACCCTTTTTTATATATATTTATTTTATTTTTGAAAACTCAAAGAACAAAAGTTGTAGATTGAGTTTTTTAAGCAAGTTTAACAAAGACACTATAAGCTTAATCTCAAAATTAAGCTCACAAACAGCTTATAAAGCTCGCTGTAACATAAACTTAGCTTTTGAGAGCTAAAAAGCTATGTTCCACTCAAATAAGCACACATATCTCAAATAAGTACCAATCCTGAAACTAAAAGACGATTTAGAAAGCCTATAATGTCTAGAAGCTAAGTCTAATAAGCTAATTAACATATCTAAGCTAAAAGCCTATTGAAATTAAGGTCCTAAAAGGCAAACTCAGAAACAAACACTAAAAACTCAAAATCTAAATAAGCTAAAATGCACAATAAGCCACTATAGCACCTGAGCTTATGAAAACTTAACAAACTAGATATAAACTATAAATCTAATTCATAAAAACTAATCCTATAAGCTAAAATCCTAAAATTAGAAGCTAAGAATAACTTACTACTGTTTTTGGTTTTTTTTTTAGAATTTTTGTGAATTTTAAAAGCTAATTTACCCTAGTAAACAAGCTAGAACTTTAAAAATAAGTTTTAAACCTAAATTACTAGTATGTAAACTAAAAGCCTATTGAATTTTAAAGGCTAAAAGCTACTTAAGCTAACTTGAATGTGATTAAAAAGAACTGCATTTAGGAACTGCAATAGACCCTATCTGATGCACTTGGTAAATAGGCAAAACCAAATTGCAGGTGACCTTAAAAGGTCAAACAAGCTTTGGACACTCCAAATGAGTGTGAATGAACATTTAACAATCAAAATCCAAGCTTAGAGAAGCTTGGATCAAAATTACCTAGCTAGCTTAAAATAATAACCTCCCCTGGTGCAAAATAGAACACATTACTCCTCAAAATATTTTTAAGAACAAACTAAACCTACAAACCTTATCAAAACTTAATTAATTATGAAATCCAAGCTGACCCAAGTGAAAACACCAAATTACTTTGAGTTTTTGGGGTCAAACTACACTATACCAAACACTCCTTTAAAATACATGAAATCCAATTAGGCTTATAAAAAATGATTATTAATGATTTAAATTTGAAAACCAGATGATAATAAGCTAATTTGAATCCTATTAAGTAAATTTAAACTAACTAATAAGCAAAATCTAAAAGCTATAAGCTAAACTAGTATTTTTAGATTTTTTAAGAGTTTTTATGAAATGAACTAGCTACTAACCTATGAAAAACTTTGATTTCTCTAACCTATCCTACAAAATCTACACAATCAAACAACTTTGAGAGATTAAATCTAACACTTAAACCAAAAGGACACTAACAGTTCTAACTTAATGTTAGAACTGCTAGTTCCAAACACTCCTTTATCATCTTAGAATTTAATTAAGCTTATCAATATGAAAACTAATGAACACCTATAGAAAACCAGCTAACATACAGCTTATAATAGACTTAATAAACTTGTTTTAACTAACAATTAAGCTAGAAACTAAGATCTAAAGACTATGCTAATTATTTTTGGTTTTAATTGATTTATAAGACAAATAGTTAAAAACTAAAATCTATACTAAGGAAACTAAAATCAGATAAACAATCATCATCAATAAGCATATTAAGAAAGATAAAAGTACAATTAAGCAAGCAAATAAGCAGATTTAAGCTAGAACATTAAAATAGAAGAGGAAATAGGAAACTAACCAAGGCCTTAGCAAAACAAAGGCTTATAAGGCTCAAAGAGCTTATCAACAGCTCTAGCTTATCAATGATAAGCTAGTAAAGTCCATATGAGCTCTTCCATTTTAAGCTCATCTTCCTTAAGTCCAAAATCCATTAAGCAAAGGTAATTATTCTGATTTTAAAGGTTTTAAAAGATTAAATGCTTATAATGAGCTCAATTTGAGCTTATAGACTCAAAGAGCTGAATGAGAGCTTATGTGAGTAGCTTGTGAAATAAGTGCACAAAAGCATTTGAGATTTATTAGAGCTTATAGGTAAAAAAACAGGTTATAATCAATTAAACTATGCTTTATTGATTTAAAACTGATTACATTACTTGAAAAATGAGATTACAAAGACTGAAAATTACATTTAAATTGCATAAGCTAAAAACTAAATTAAGCTACTCTAAAAGCTACCACTCGATACTTGTGTGTGTGAGAGTAGGCTATTTATAGCTGACAAGTGAAGGTTCTAGGCTCCAAATTCAGTTAGACGCTCCCTTGCCTCTTAGCCCTTGGATCCTTATCAATCATTGGATGTCAATTGTAAGCCCTTGGATTATCTTTTAGCTCACACGGATTGCCAGCGTGGCAATCCATGACATGACATGTTGTGATTCTTCTATGTGTACCTCAAGTGTAAATTACTCATCCCTTGTGTTTCCTTACAATCCACGTGTGATTCTTCTTGGGTATCCACCAATAGAATGCTTGAATGACGTTTTAAACCTGCCATGTTGTACTTTGCTAGTTGAATTGACTATTCCCACCCTTAATTTGCAATTGCCCTTTGATTTGACCTATAGTTAAACCTTGAAGATGAATCAACAGTAACAAACGACTTGGCGCCATTTTTAATTGAAAGGGGTGAGTGTTTGACTGGCTTGTATGGACCTTTGACTTTGGGTTTGTATAAGGAAATTAGGCCACGGGATGGTGTTGGGCTTAGTTAACAATTTAAGGATTTAGGTTATATAAAAGGGGTTTAAGCCAGTTTATTTTAGGGACCATTTTTGTAACTTAGAAATTTATAAAGGACTGTTTGGTAACTTTGGGATTTTTGTCTTGTTGTGATTTTGACCAAGGGTTGACTGAGGGTTGACCACTGCTGACTTTTTGACCTTTTTGTAGAAAACTTCTGGCTCTTTGTGTGCTCTTCCGTACTTTTTTTTTTTTTTCTGTCTTTGTTTTTTTGTTTTTTGTGTTTCATTCTACTTTTTTTTACTTTTTCAACGTGTTCGTTTTTGCCGGTTTTAAACCATTGTTCTTGAGAATTTTTACATATCCGCCATACACAATCAAAAAGGAGCTCATAGAGGTTAATTGTGGCTTTTTGCTCCCATCAGCTTAATAAACGTTATATAATTGTTGAATAAATAAAGTTACTTTAGGTTTTTGCGATTCTTAGTTTAAATCACTTCGTAGAGATTCCTTCTGGTGAAAGTAAGGTACACATCGAGGTTTTGTCAGTGTTGTGGGGAAATAGACTCCTGGACCATGGTCGGCTCGCATACCGATGTGGCAGTTGTTAAAAGACCACAGGACTTGAAATTTGGCTAATAATAATAAGTTATGTAATAAACCGAAGCCGAAATAAGACCACTACCTCTTGCCGGCTCACAACCGATGTGGTAGTCGTTTAAAGGGTGGAGGTAATAATAATAATAAAACTGTGGGCTGATAAAAGTTTACTGCATCTTGCCGGCTCACAACCGATGTTGCAGTCTTCTAAATAAGGCACATAGTAATAATCCGAGACTGATAAAAGTTTGCTGCATCTTGCCGGCTCACAACCGATGTTGCAGTCTTCAAAATAAGGCACATAGTTATAATAATCCGAGACTGATAAAAGTTTGCTGCATCTTGCCGGCTCACAACCGATGTTGCAGCCTTCTAAAAGGTCAAGGAAATTACCGAGGTCAAAATATGTTTGCTGCATCTTGCCGGCTCACAACCGATGTTGCAGCCTTCTAAAGGACCGAGGTTTAATAATGTTGCAATAATAATAAGTATAAAGCCAAATTTTGACTCCGGGGTTATCTAAATAAAGCCTCCGTCTCTGGACTCGTAGTTGAGTTATTGCGGATGAAATAAAAAGGATAACCCCTAAATCATGCGAATTTAGAACCTTAATGTGGACCTTATTCTCACCATATCGTCTCTTTAGGAAAGGATTTCAAACTAATTATGGTCTAAACCGGGTTATTTTATTTAAATAAGGACAAAATTTATTTGTCACAAAAAATAAAAAAAATCCTTAGAGGAAATTAGGAATAAGGGAGCAAAAAGTTAAAGTTTATACTTACACAATTAGCATTTATGAGTAGTGTTAGCATCTAATCTTATATTTAACTGTGATTTCGTTTTAAGCTTAGTTTGGGGATTGTGAAAATCAAGGATGACGAACGCCCGTTCTTAAATCCTTTTAAATAATGTTATTTAATTTTTATCTTAGTTTTTATTATTATTAAATAAGTGGTTAAAACAGGGGCGCTTTAGAAATAAATAATTTTTGAACCTTCTTAATGGACCTTTTCTGTTCTTGTTTGATTGTGAGGGGTCATAAGTTAAAAGGGGATTTAATTATTTATTTCCGGGCGTGTTTTATTTACATTGCGTGTGGGACCAGCAATGGCTTAGTGTGGGTGAATTTTGATGTGCGCTAAAACACACATCATTTGTACCCCAGAAAATGCTAATAAACATACTAAAATACTAAAATATGGATAAATATGTTGCAAATATGTTTGTATTGTGTTTTTATGTCTTGCAGGTAAAAGGATTGAAAACGGAGCAAAAACGGGAATTATCAGGCTCAATTTAGTCAAGTTTAATTATTACTCAAAGCCAAGATGAAGTCATGAAAAGTCCCCGATCATACCAGTGGAAAGAGCGCGTGAAAACGAGTCCAACGGTGCCCTCGAATTTTATTAGGTCAGCCCGTAACCCATTTAAATGGGCCGGGCCAGCCCATTTATAACCTAGCCCAACAAGAAGCCTAAAAGTATATAATAAGTGACTGGATGACATAGGCATGACATCATGGCATGTGCCATGAAATTAATTCCACCAAGGTCACATGACCTCCCACTCACTTGGTAAGGACGAGTTAAATCACGACACGTGGAGGGGCTTGTCTACTTTTATTTCATTTGCAAAACGAAGTGTGAATCGGATAAAGAGACAAATGGCGTACAATGGAAGCACAAAAGAATCCAACGTCTCCTTATACTATTGGATTGGCCACGTTTTTGAGTACCAGGTGGTAATACCAATGCCAATGATTGGCTAATGATGAGGGAATGATGAGCAGAATTTTCACTTTCTTCCCCCCACTTGGCTATATAAATCACACGCATACAACTCATTGAGGGTGTTAGTTTTTTTTTCACATAGTAGTTGTAATGTAGTTTTAGGAGTAGGATAGTTTAGCTTATTTTAGCTTATTATTGTAAAAGCTTTTTAGCTTATTCTCAACTTATTGTATTGGCTTATTTTTCATGAATGAAGATGTTGATTTTAAGGTTGGTTTTTATTAATGCTTGATAGGTGTAAAATACACATATTCGTTAACACCAAAAATGACCCTAAATGACTAAAAACATATTTAAAATGGCAAAAATATACTTGTTTTTGTGTTTTGTGTGTGCAGGTATGGATATATCAAAAATCACAAGAAAATAGTCAAAAACGGGCAAACACGAACACGGGAAACAGAAGAGCATAAAAGAAGCCAAAGATGCAAAGCCAAAGCCAGGAAAAGTCAAAAAGTCAAAGCTGTGGTCAACCTTAAGTCAAAGAAAGTCAACCTTGGGTCAAACAAAGTCAACTCACTAAAGGACAAACCCTAAATGTTTCATTTATGTCCCTCCAAACTTCAAATGTTACACAAATGGTCTCTAAACCTTTAATGGGCCTAAACTTACCTTAAACATTACCCGGATCCAAAAGCCCAAAACCAAAAGCCCATTTTCCCTTTTATTAAACCACAAGGACTCTTTCTGCCATTTCTAAAAGTTATTTTACACTAAAACTTTTGATAACCAAATGGAGGGACTAGTCTTGCAAATACCCCAAACCTTTTAACTCAATTCAGTTAAAAAAGAAGAAAATGGCGCCAAAGGGTGTTACTATTCACCTGTCACTCCCAAATTCACCACACTGTTAAACTCAAAGGGCAAATGGAAATTGAAGGGTGATTAAGACAATTCAGGTGGGATAGTACACAATGGCAGGGTCAAAAACGTCATCTCAAGGCATCTCATTGGCTCATTTTGCTAAGGAAGCACACGTGGATGAAGGAAAGCACAAGGGAAGGGGTAAATTTACACTACAAGTACTCAGAGAGAAAGCACAAGTGCTTATTTTTTAGTAGCTTTTAGGTTTTAGCTTAATTTTAATTTCTAGCTTATATAATTTCTTTTCAATCTTTGTAATCTCTTTTTAGATAATGTAATCAAGTTTTTCATCAATGAAATTTAGTTTTATTCTTAAATAAATTGTCATAAGCTCTTTCAAATTCACTTACAAGCTTTTATTTACCTATCAAATGTCAAGCTACTGTACCTATAAGCTCTCAACAGCTCTCATGAGTCTCTAAGCTCATGATTGAGCTCAATTTGGACCTAGTCATACTTAAATTCATTAAACCAGTAATTACTTTTGCAATTTGGATTTGAAAGCTTTTGGAAGGGAGATCAATAATGGAAGGATCTCCAAGGACAATCACTGGCTTATCTATGATAAGCCAGAGCTTGTAGCAAAGCTCTAAGAGCATTCTAGCTTCTGTTAAGCTGAAGCTCAAGTAAGTTTCTCTTTTAAATTCCTTTTGTCTTTAATTTCTAGCATAAATAGTAGTTAAGGTACTTATTAGAATAGATCTGCTTATTTGCTTAAATTAGTTGCTTCTTTGTGCTTATTTCTCTTTACTAATGCTTATTAGTTATATATCTTCATCTGTTTTTGCTTAAATAGATATAGATCATTAGTTTCTTATTTCTGTCATAAAAATCCATAAAAACCAAAAATATTAGTGTAATTTCTTAGATCTTGCATTCTAGCTTAATTCAGTAGTTAGATTATGATATTTAAGTTAGTTATAATCTGTTAATCATCTGGTATTAAGGATTTAATTAGTAGATTTCATTTTAAGAGATTTTTCAAAGCTGTCACTAGGTTAAAGGGGTGTTTGGAATAAGCTTCTTTGACCACATTAAGTCAAAGTGAGCTTTAGTTTTTCATTGAGTCAGTTTCAATTTCATTTAAAATTAATAGTTAAAGAGTTTTTATAAGTTAGATTTTGGAAATGAAAAGAATAGGGCTTACTATGATCATTCCTGCACCAGGGGAATTTTTCTTTTGAATTTCACTTGTGCAATTTTGAACCAAACCATATAAGATTTGGTTCTTGCTTGTTTTGTGTTTGTATACACTCAAATAGAGTGTGTAGTGCAGTAGTAACCACAGGATACCTGCACATTTGTTTCTTGCCTTTTGCCAAGAACAACAGTACTAACAGCAGTTAGTACTGCTGTCACTTTAGGATTCCATTTTAGCCAGTAAACTTAAGTCTTAGGATTTAGAATTCAATAGAATTTTGGTTTTCTTATAGCTTAATATAGAGTAGCTTTTATCTTGCACATTTAGTTTGGCTTTTGCCATTTGCATCAGCAGTACTAACAAGTAGTTAGTACTGCTAAGCTTCTAGTCTCATTTAAGCTAGTAATTTTAAGATTTAGGCTCTTAAATTCAAGTTAAATATAGATTAGATATAGCTTAAGTAAAATCAAATCTTAGTTTTCATTTATTATCTTATTTACCTAGGTGCATTTAGTTTTAAAAAGTCATTGATTAGTCAAAAAGCCAAAAACAGTAGTAACTTAGATTAGCCTTTAATTTTAGAAACTTAGCTTATAGTAGCTGTTTTAATGATTTGAATTCATTGCTTAGTAGTGGATTGTTAAGTTCTCATAAGCTCAGTTTCTGTCTTGGCTTATATTGTATTCTAGCTTATTAGCTTTTTGAGCTTTTAGAGTTTAGTTCTGAATTTGCCAATTTGAGCTTTAATTTCAGTCAACATAAAGTGTTTAAATGGATCTTAGCTTATTAAAATTAGCTTAAGCACATCTCAAGGGATTTTGAACATCTTTTATTTTTCAGTTTGATCTTAAATTGAGCTTTTTATAGCTGTTTAAGTGAAACCAAGGGCAAAAGCCCACTTTCTGTGAACAGCTTTTTGATAAGCTGATTTAGGGCTTATTAGTGAGTTACAGTCTAGGTTGTGTTTACAAAAAGTGCTTAAAATTTAGTCCTTTTTAAGTTCCAATAATTAGTTTTTGAAAATAAGCAAAAATAAAAAAATACAAAAAGATGGGGTTTGCCTGCCTCGACCCCACGACCTCCCACACACAACACACACTCTTTACCATCATGCTACAATAGCTCATCCGTCAACCTTCCTTTCTTTTTAATCTTTATACACGTTTTATTTTCACTAGTTTTAATTAAGCCGTAGCCTTATAAGCCCTTTTCTCAGCTTATTTAATAAGCTGAGTTTTGTCTTTTATTTTTCTAGTAATCTTCGTTGCATCATAGATTTTTCCTGAATTTTTCGTAATTTTCCATCAATTAGTTTATTTTTAATAGTTTTTCGAAAGTTAAAATCTTAGAAAATACATAAAAAATAGAAAAAAGTTTTTATAAGCATACAAAAAATAGTTTTTTAGTTATTATCAAAAAAAAGGCTTATATATGTTTACATTCAGTAAAATCATTTTTTACACCAGTTAAGATTTTTAATTCTCATTTTAGCTTTAATTTGAGGCTCAAACGAAGTCGTTAATATTCCTCGATAACACCAATGAAAAGAACGCGAAATTACGAGTCCAACGGTACCGGCCTTTCATATGTGAACCTTTTTATTTTGAACCTTTTTCGTCCCTGTTTGAACCTTTAGTTATAATGAACCTTACCCAGGCCAAAACTAGTATAAATAAATAACTTTGCCTTAACTATGCATAGCATAGTTGGCAAAGCTGTGTCACTTAGGGTTTTAACCTTGAGATCCCGGGTTCGATTCTGCAGGAGGGTTTATCCCCTCCATGCCACGTCAGCTGACACGTGGTACCACGTGGCGGACCCAGACCCGACCCGATCCAGACCCGGCCCAAGACCCGATCCAGACCTGGCTGTTGACCCGTCGTTGATTGGCAGTCAACGATAGTTGACCGGTGGCTGACCGGTAGTCCGGCAGTGGTTGACCAGTGGTCCGCCACGGCTGACCGTCGTTGACCACCGTTGACCGCCATAGTTGACCGTCCTTAACCGGTGGTCCGGTGGTGGCTCCGGTGACGGCTGGCAGGCCACGTGGCACCACCCAGGTGGTGACACGTGGCACTACTAATGATTGGTACGAGGTACTGTGCAGGTGTACGAGGTTCAGTACGAGGTTCGGATAAAGAGGCTTTTAGAATGATGACGTGGCGCATTTTGGTTGGTGGATCGGAAGAATGACCGCTGCATATGATTAGGTACGAGGTTTGGAGACCGAGCCAATGATTGGCGTGAATATTAAGCTATGATTGAGTCAGTGGAGCAAAGGAAAAGACTATAATGCCCTCAGATGTAGCAATTTGATTGGATGAGTACCTGAAATGACGAAAATGCCCCAAGCCCACTTTGGGCTATTAATTGGAACGCAGCTGTGCATTTGTGGAAGAGTTTTTTTTAGCTTATTTTTCACATAGTAGTTGTAGTGTAGTTTTAGGCGTAGAATAGTTTAGCTTATTATTGTAAAAGTTTTTTAGCTTATTCTCAACTTATTGTATTGGCTTATTTTTTATGAATAAAGATCCTTTTTATTAAGGTTGGTTTTATTAATGCTTTTTATCTTAATGCTTATTTCTTATGCTTATTCTTCTACTCATTTTTCTTTTGCTTATTTTCAAATAAGCTCATGCTTATAGCTTATTTTTGGATCCCATCTCTTAAGCTTTTATTATAATAAGCTACTTACATAGCTTATTTAGACTAGCTTATTTTATATTGTTTTCGATTTATAGCTTTTCGAGTGAGCTTATTTTAGCTTATTTTCGATTTCTTATTTTTATTCAAGCTTATTTTTTTATATATAGATCTAATCCTTAATCATACCCGATCCGAGTTCACTTGATTGAACACCTTAGTTTCGGGTAGATTTAGATCTAAAGTTTTTACTTTTTTATTAGCTTATTGTCTTTAGAATAAATTCTAGCTTATTTTGTTTTAGTAGCTTATTAATATATCTTGTTTATCATAACTTTGGTTGTTTTAATGTTGATGAAATCGATCCAACACTTAGGCGAAGAGCTTATGGGTCTTATAAGTTTATTTTACTAAAAAAGTTTAAAGATTTTTAGTTTTTAAGGCTATTTAGTATATAAAGTTTGTAGCTTTATTAACTAAGTAGTTATATAAACTAATAAAGTTTTAATCTTTAGAGTTTAATTAAGTTTATAAGATCGGGTGGTTTATATTCGTCTCCGTCTTCTTCAATCGGGTTTTTCTTTCTTTTTCTTTTCTCTTATTAGTAGTTGTAGCTTAATATTTAGTTTAAAAATGTTTGCTTTGTTGATTAGTGGTAGCTTTATTAATATGCGTAGTGAGTAGTTTTATTAGTGCTTGTTAAGTGATTAATGATTTGGAATTTAAGTGTTGTTTTAAAAATGTTTAAAAAATTAATAGTCAATTTACATACCGTTATTTACTTTTAATGCAATTTAAATACTTGTCATTTATTTTAAAAAGCATTTTACTTTACTTGTCATTTAATTTCTTGAAACTAGTTTTTTTTAAGTATTTTAATTTGTTAAACCTAAGCCCGCACTTAAGAAACATTTCACATCACTTAGCAAGCATATTTGTCATTTATATCTTTTAGATCAATTTTAGTTTAATCTTTTAGTTTTAAATCTTAGAATTAATATTAGTTTAATTTTTAGTTTAAAAATAGTTTAAAACGGAAACCAAAAACTTGAATGACAATCAAGCTCGATTTACAACTTGAACGTAGATTTCCATTCACCTCTCGTCGTGGAAAACGATACATGTGTTGATTACTTTTTATTATTTCCTAAGAATAATTTGTATGATACTTAGCTTGCGTATACGTATATGTATCTTATAAATATATATATTATATATTGGAGGGTTTTATTTGATATAAAAGCGTTTGTGACAACGACCAATATCAAAATGACGCCACTGCCGGGGAGAGGTGTAGCGATTTTTACTGGATTGTTTGTGTTCGAGTCTTGAAGATCCTTTTCTCGGAAAGATTATTTTCGTTCTTATAAAAAAACAAAACAAAAAATATAAAAACATTGTCCACAAAAAGAAATAAAAATAAAATATTTACCAAGTTGGTAAAAGAACACCAACATATAATACTTTCAACTGAAGTATTATCCATTAAGAAGTTCCCGAACCAAAGAATCAAGGTACGGCTCACCTTTGAAAGTTAAACAAACTCCTTTGTGCGTTTTTCTTTTAGAGAGTTACCGAGAAGCGAGTTGATTTAATTAAGGTTTAACTGTCTTCATAATTCTCATGTTCCGTCTATTTTATCTCACTTTATTCTTTTGAATACATATTCGCGTTGAAACAAACCAAAATAAAAACAAAAAAAATCCAAAAAAAAAAAAAAATCCAAAAAAATATTTTTCTTCTTATTTCTATTTTTCCTTTTCTTTTATAAATATTAAAAATACAAAAAAATTTTTTTATTTTTATTATCTTTATAAAAATATTTAAAAAAATATTCTCCTTTATCCTCTTACTTCATTTAATTCTTATCTTCTTTTGCGGACTATGCAAATTACCATGCGGGGAATTTTATCATTAAAGGAATGTCAACTCAACAAAAAGAAGTTTTTTAAGGACATTAAACATTATTTCTGGGATGATCCCTATCTTTTTCGTACTTGTGCGGATCAAAACATGTGACGGTGTGTGCATGGGCCAGAAGCTCTTGAGATCCTCAAAGCTTGCCATGAAGGACCCACCGGGGGCCATCATAGTGCCAATCTCACCGCTCAAAAAGTATTTGATGCCAGTTTCTTTTGGCCTACCATATATTGAGATGCCCATACTATGATCAAATCTTGTGATATGTGTCAAAGACAAGGCAAAATTTCACAACAAGATAAGATGCCTCAAGATGCCCATACTATGATCAAATCTTGTGATGTATGGGGTATTGATTTTATGGGACCATTTTCGTCATCTAGGGGAAATAAGTACATACTCGTAGCAGTTGATTACCTATCCAAATGGGTTGAATCCAAGGCGCTCCCCACTAACGATGCTAGAGTTATAGTTAAGTTTTTGAAATCTCTTTTTGCCCGATTCGGTACACCGAGAGCTATTATAAGCGATCGTGGGACCCATTTCTGTAATGATCAATTTACTAAAGTAATGTCTAAGTATGGGGTCACACATCGTCTAGCTACCGCTTATCACCCTCAAACGAGCGGTCAAGTGGAGGTGTCCAATCGAGGTTTAAAACGTATTCTAGAAAGGACGGTTGGAGAAAACCGTGCCTCATGGTCTGACAAATTAGATGAAGCTTTGTGGGCATTTCGTACTGCTTTTAAGACACCGATTGGTTGTACGCCTTACAAGCTTATTTATGGAAAGTCTTGCCATTTACCGATTGAGTTAGAGCATAAAGCATACTGGGCTTTGAAACATGCTAACTTCGATCTTAAAACCGTGGGTGATCACCGGAAGCTTCAACTTAATGAACTTAATGAGCTTCGTGATCAAGCTTACGAGAATTCTTTGATTTATAAAGAGAGGACAAAGAAGCTTCACGACTCAAAGATCAAAAACCGCATTTTCAATGTTGGTGATCGAGTTTTACTCTTCAACTCTCGTCTTAAGATATTCTTTGGAAAGCTTAAAACTCGTTGGTCAGGACCTTTCACCATCACCAAAGTTTTTCCATACGGAACCATTGAGTTATCTCAACCCAATGGTCCAAACTTTAAGGTGAATGGTCATCGTGTGAAGCATTACTTCGGAGGGGACTTACCACCAAAGGAAGTCCAGGATCTCCAGACTTTCCCTAAGGACGAATGAATTCAGGGATCGAGTCAAGCTATGTGACTCGGTTACCAAAAACAAAGCGCTTCGTGGGAGGCACCCCATGCTTATCCATTTTCTATTTTCTTTCTAGTTTCTAATGTGTTGTGAGGAGGCTTGTACTCTTCCGTTCTTTGTGTTTGTTGTTTGTACTTGTGATTGTTTGCAGGATTGACCTAAATTTTCTGAAGACTCTCGTGTTCGGTGTTTTGTCCCGGTCCACTCGAGCTTCCTAGCCTTTGCTTGCAATTAGTTTGGGGAAATCCGATATCCTAAAGATTATTATCGTCTAACATTTATCTTTTAGCAAACTTAATAAATGGCTAGAGATTTTTGTGATACTTTCTTCATGTTTGAGTTATACATTCGACCTTTTTGAATTCTAGTATGGGGTTTTTAAGTCTTAGGCTAGGAAACATTGAGGACAATGTTTGATCTTAGTATGGGGTAGTATATCTTCAATATGATCTCGCCTACTTTTACTCGTTGTTCTCACGTACCTCGTTTTCCCGCCAAAATTTTTCAAAAATATGAAAAACTTTAAAATTTTCAAAAATAAAATAAGTATTTTTGTCATAATTTTGACTTTCTTGCTGGGTAGAATAAGAGTAAATTTTGACCTGATCGAGCGTGTTGAGCTCTAGCTTGTTCCTTAACTTTTAGACTAAGCATTCACGATTTTCTTGTGAAGAACGAAAAAATGATAGAGTTAAGTATGAGTAGGATGCTAAACAAAGATTAGTTGGAAATCTTAAGAGCTCATGTATGTAACTTGTTGCTTTTTCTCCCATAAGCTCTTAACCGGACTAATATACGTGCTGTTTTTGGAGATTAAACTTAAATCAACAATTTTTATGTAATATATAGCTAAAATTTTAGTCTTAGTTCAAATTTATACTTGAATTTTTAAAAAAGAAGTCTTCTCTATAAAAAACAATAATAATAATAATAATAATAATAATAAAAGTTGTGGGCTGATAAAAGTTTACTACCTCTTGCCGGCTCACAACCGATGTGGTAGTCTTCTAAAGAAAGCCCATAGTAAGAATAAAAATCCGAGGGTGGAGGGGACGATAAAAGTTTGCTGCATCTTGCCGGCTCACAACCGATGTTGCAGCCTTCTAAAAGGTCGAGGGTTACAATTGCATAAATGTCTAAATAATTAAGTTTGAATTAATAAATAGATTTCTTTTTGTTAAATTCAAATATGCTTTTGAACTTTGACTATTCTATTTTATAAGCTATGAATATTCGGGAAACCTGAGAGTTTTTGAAACCTAAGGTCCGTGAGTCCCGATACTAGTCTTTGTGGGGTGTCAAAAGCCTGGTCACTTAGCCGCAAGGTTGGGATGTGCCGAGACGAAAGTCGCTACATGGGATGATCTCGCCTTCAAATTCATTATTCTTGGGTGGAACGTGAAGCATAGTATGTTGCAAAACGTTGATCCATGGTTGAAATTCATAATAGCACACTCACTTAAGATATAATAAATGTCGGGAGTGAAAAGTTCACAAGTTGCAAATATGAGTAGTGTTAGCATCTTTTCTGATATTTAGCTGTGATTTCGTTTTAAGCTTGGTTTGGATAAGTGAAAAGTCGGGGACGATGAATTTATCCTTTTTGGGGCATTCTCGGATCGAAATGCATCTTGTTCTATGATCCCTAATGGTTATGAAAATAATGAAAGTCAAAATATCCTTAGTTAAAAAAAATATGAAAAAGTTTTATAAAAATGGGAAAATGGGGTGTTTTATAACTTGTGATTTCTTAACTCTCTCCACAAAAGTCTTTGCTACTTTTCAAAGATTTAGTTTGGGGAAGTTTTGCTGGTTTTTCGGTTTTTGAGACATTTATATTGCGTAAGGACACACAATCACTTAGTTTGGGGAATTTTGATATGTGTGAAAACACATATCTATTTTATATCAAAAATGGCCTTAAAAAGATAAAATTGTGCTTTAAAATGCTTGTATAGCTTGTCTTATCTTTGTGATTGTGTAGGTACGGAGATGCAAAATCTGCAATGAAGACGGTCAAAACCCGAACAAACACGAGACAGGGAATGGAAAGGAGAATACAAAAGCCGGGAGATGCTATCAATGGTCACAAAAGTAAACTCAATGGTCAACAGTGCGTCAACCACAAAAAAGGACAAAACCCAAAATTACCATATCGAGTCCATCAAAGAAAACTAAATTGCAAAAATAGTCCCTAAACCCTAACGGTGTTGACTCTTTTTATTACAAGAGTTAACACCCGTTAACCTTATAACAACACCAAGCCCGAGCCTAAACTTACCCCGTGGCCCAAAACCCTTTATAAGCCCAAAAGTTAAACATATAACCCCGGGTCAAAGCATAGTCAAACTCCCACCCCTTTTGTAAAAGTAAAACGCGGGAAAAGAAGTTGTTACTATTCACCCATCTTCAACCTTTTACCCAACATCACAATCATAGGGTAAAATTCAATTAACAATGTTGAGAGACAATTCAAGTGATAAAGATGAGGTTTGCCCTTTTGATCCTAGGATTTAGGTGTCTTTCATTATTTTCAGCTCAAGTCTTTTATCATTTCTAGAATAAGCATATCATAAGCTTTCCATAACAGTTTTCAGTTTGCAAATTGAGCTAAAATTGAGCCTTGTGTAAGCTTTTAAGCGGAAAATAGCAAAAGTAAGCTCAAACACCCACTTTCTAAAACAACTTTTCCTTAAACTGTTTTTGAGCTTATTTCTCAGTTTCAGTTAGTATTGTTTTTATAAAAAGTGCTTAAAATTAAGTCCTTTTTAAGTTCCAACTCTTAGTTTTTGCAAAAAAAAATATAGCAAAAAGGGGGTGTTGCCAGTTTCAAACCCACGACCTCTTGTTCACAAACCCAACATGTTAACCAATATGCTACATTAGCTCATCCGTTCATATCTCTTCCTATCTAATCTTTATACTCATTTTCATTTTCCTTTTTATAATAAGCCGTATCCTTTATAGCTTTTTCCCCAGCTTATTAGATAAGCTGGGGGTTCCTTCTTATTTTTCCTTTGAACTTTGTGGCATTTAGGATTTTACCTGAATTTTTTGTAATTTTCCATCAATTAGTTTATTTTTAATAGTTTTTTGGAAGTTTAAATCTTAGAAAATACATAAAAAATAGAAAAAAGTTTTATAAAAATAAAAAAAATAGTTTTTAGTTTTATAAAAAGTACTTTTAGGTTTACATTCAGAAAAATCATTTTCAACACTTTTAGATTTTAATTTTCATTTTTGAGCTTTTAAATTTAATTTTAAAAATAGGATTTTAATCTTAAAAATAGTTAAAAATAGTTTTCTGAGTTTTTATGTTATTTTAGACTTTTCTAAGTTTAAAAATCATTTTTCTAAATTTTTAGGTCTTAATTTGCTATTTTTTAGGAATTAATTAGATTTAAATAGTTTTTAATTCATAATAAATTCAAAAATAATCAAAAAAATATTTTTCTTTTTCTTAAAATTTTCCTTTACCCTATCTTAGGTTAATAAATTTAGTTTGCAATATTAAAGTTTAGTTTTGTCTTATTTGCTTAATTATCGCGTTTTATTTGTTTTCCCTTAATTGTTTAAGTGTTTAATTGCTTTTAATTGTTCATTTTAATTGTTGCTTTATTTAGTAGCTATAGATAATCAAAAATATCTTTTCTCTCATTCAAATCATGATCCAAGTTAAAACGACCCGGGTGATCATACTTCCCGGTTAAATATACGTATTTTATATTATATATATTTTTGAAGATTTTCCTTTTTGCCTTTGTCCTCAAGGGTAAATTGGTAATTTTCCCTAGTATTATATATTTTAATATTTTTACGTGTATAGAATTGCTACATCATCTATGTATATATCTTATAAAGTTAGGAAGATACATATATGTTTAGAATTATAGAAGATATTCTAAGATTTGTAGTTATGTTGTAAAGGACTCATTGGTGTATAAAAGGAGGTCCTAGGTTAAGATGTTAGATATACTTTTGATCCATCAGTTAATACTGTTGATCCATCAGTTAATACTGCCTGTCCTAAAGGTAATATTGGAGCTAGACATTCACTAGAATCCACTCATGTTGAGTTCTTCAGTGATGAAGATGAACCAAAAATAGATTTGGGGAACAACCCTAATTCCTATCCAGTACCAACCACTCCTAATACAAGAATCCATAAAGATCATCCAATTAATCATGTGATTGGTGATATACAATCTGGTGTACAGACAAGAAGAATGGCAAAAACTGCAAATGAACAAGGATTTCTCAGTGCTGTTTATGAAGGGAAGACTCATGAAGACCTTCATACTTGTCTTTTTGCTTGTTTCCTATCACAAGAAGAACCAAAAAGAATTTAGTATTTCTCTATAAAGATACCATGTGCTATGTTAATATCCTATGTCGCGCCTTGTGTTTCCGCCTTGGCGGGGTGTGACAGGAAACTTGTGGATTTGCCTAATGGGAAGAAGGCCATTGGAACAAAATGGGTCTTCAGAAATAAGAAAGATGAAAGAGGGATTGTGATTAGGAATAAAGCAAGGTTGGTTGCACATGGTCATAGACAAGAAGAAGGTATAGACTATGAAGAAGTTTTTGCTCCTGTGGCAAGAATTGAGGCAATAAGATTGTTTTTAGCCTATGCTTCTTTTATGGGTTTTCTGGTATATCAAATGGATGTGAAGAGTGCATTCTTATATGGAACCATTAAGGAAGAGGTTTATGTTACTCAACCACCAGGATTTAAAGATCCTGACCATCCAGACAAAGTTTACAAGGTGGTAAAGGCGCTTTATGGGTTGCACCAAGCTCCAAAAGCATGGCATGAAACCTTGGCTAACTATTTGTTGGGCAATGGGTTTAAAAGAGGGAAGATAGATCAGACATTGTTTATCAAGAAGCAAAAAGGAGATATTTTGCTTGTACAGGTCTATGTTGATGACATTATCTTTGGCTCTACAAACAAGGAGCTATGTACTGCATTTGAGAAGCTTATGAAGGATAAGTTTTAGATGAGTTCTATGGGAGAACTTACTTTCTTTCTAGGATTACAAGTACAACAGAAGGAAGATGGAATATTTATCAGTCAGGATAAATATGTAGCTGAGATTTTGAAGAAATTCAACTACACTGATGTGAAGTCTGCTTCTACTCCAGTTGATTTGGAAAAGCCTTTAGTCAAAGATGGAGATGCTGATGATGTTGATGTACATCTCTATAGATCTATGATTGGGTCTTTGATGTATCTCACAGCATCTAGGCCAGATATTATGTTTGCAGTATGTGCATGTGCCAGATTCCAAGTTACACCAAAGACATCCCATCTCTTAGCAATCAAGAGAATTTTTAGATATCTTAAAGGCAAACCAACATTAGGCCTTTGGTATTCTAGGGATTCTCCATTTGAACTAGTTGCTTATACTGATAGTGACTATGCTGGAGCAACTCAAGATAGGAAGTCAACAACTGGAGGTTGTCAGTTTTTGGGAAACAGGTTGATATCTTGGCAGTGCAAGAAGCAAACTGTGGTTGCCACCTCTACAACTGAAGCTGAATATGTGGCTGCTGCTAGTTGCTGTGGACAAGTACTCTGGATTCAAAACCAATTGCTGGATTATGGGTATAATTTCATGAATACTATGATTCACATTGATAATAACAGTACTATTTGCATTATTGAAAATCCTGTTCAACATTCTAAAACAAAACATATAGAGATTAGGCATTATTTTATAAGAGATTGCAATGCTAAAAAGTTAATTCAAATGGTTAAAATTGATACTGAACATAATGTTGCAGATCTTCTTACAAAAGGTTTTGATGCTGGAAGGTTTCAGTACTTGGTCTCAAGTATTGGAATGCTTAATCCTTAATGTCTACATCTCTTTATGTCTTTGTAAAAGTTTTGTAAAGGATTAGTACTGTTAGTCTTGTCAATTAGTACTGCTAGTTATACTTAAAACTGCTTGTTAAAACTGTTAGTCATACTTAATGTTGTCAAGAAGAAAATACTTTGGATTGTGTATTTTTGGCTATGGACTAACACCTGCAGGTTAAGCATATTGAATACCTGATGTTGAATGCTTCACCTCTGAAGTATTGTTTGAGAGGAGGCTACTTATGTCAATATACAGTCAAGCATGGATGGAAGCACATGTAACATCAAAAAT
>BQNB010099895.1:0-24826 GCA_026074375.1 Tanacetum coccineum | reverse complement strand
TTCTTAAAGTAGGGACCACGTTCAATATTTTCCAGAATGTTTAATTACTATATATTGGATACGGCGTATAGAAGTCTTCTGGATACGGCGTATAGGTCTTTATTCTTTGTGGTTTCTTGTGAAGTGCAGGCACAGATACGCCGTATCTTCCTTGATGAATACGGCGCATAGAATGTCATATCAGTATTCCTCGTATTTCTTTGTTTAAGCTTTGATGTGTTGTCGTGTAGGGTCAATTTATTGATTACCAACTTTTAAATTTATATTTAGCCGACCTATCCTAAAACAACACATTAACGGGCAGGGTACCAAATCGGGTGGAGTTTCGTGATAAGTAGGGTGTCGAACACTAAGAGCGAGGTCGTTAACCTTATAATCTATCAGTATTTTAATTACTCTAATTAAGTTAATTCTAATTACTTTTTAAACCTATGCTATATACGTTTTCTAACAATGATGGGGGGTTTTCAGCCTGAGAGACTGGCACAGGTTTTATGGTGACAACAATCAATTCTAAACATAATAAACATGCAAGAAAACAATCAGAAGATAAAAGAGCGGTGCAAGCCAAATAATAGAAAACTGTATTAGCCATATTAAATCCGATTAAATGCTGGTTTGTTTATTTAGTGCAATGATTTCTTATCTTGAAGCGGCATATCATTCTTAAGACTTAGGCAGGATATCATCCTAAGACCTAGACACGTTGAATCCTGTTACAATTAATGCATCCGTATAAAGCTTCCATTTAGTTTAATTATAATTTATCTAGGGAGTGTAGCCTTGGTGATCTTGATAAACCCTAGCCCATCGGGACTTTACCCACTTACTGTTTGACGGTATTTTATATACTGGTAGTCCACTATTCAAATCTTTATCAATTAATAAAGAACATACTTTTTGAAATATTACGAGTCACGTGCCGGTCCAACTAAGCTCTTAATTTAAAGACAAAGACAAAACGTTACTTGTGATCCTGTTAGGCGTAACTAGACCCAGTTGAATGATAGGTCGCATATTCAAACACGTAAACAAGTATCATGTGATAAACATAATTAAACTTTCAACGATAAATTACGAAAATTGATTTTAAAACAAACCAAACATTAAATCTTCATTAAGATGGCTAATACCCAAGGGTATTAGCCCATAACCATTAAAATTATACAAGCGTGATCAATTAACCAAGGTAAACAAAACGTTTTACCAAATGATACCAAAAATTAACTGATTACAAGAGTAAAGAAATTACACAATGTCTTCTATGGAATCGTGATCAATGCTTGACCTTTATTGCTCTTCTTTTCTTCAGAAAATCGTCCTTTATGTGTATGGTATGAAGAATATGATTTTACACAATGAAAATTCATTTTTGAGTCTTCTATTTATAACCTCTAAAAAATGTTGGATACACTGTATTGGGCTAGGCCAATACGGCGTATTGTGGTGTATCCCTTGGAGTGCGCGTAAAGTTTAAGATCAGTATAATATACATTCCCAAAATATAATATCTTTGTATATCTGAATAGTTATCTTCATGGATATGGCATATGGAAGAAGGTGTATACGCCATCTTAGGAATTGTGAATACGTATTTTCTTGTGAAGACTTGGCGCTGATGCGCCGTATCTCTTTTCTTGGATACAGCGTATTGGTCAGAAATGAGTAATCTTCAAATGTCTTCATTTTAGCTCCAAAATAGGCGCCTTTTAGCATGTCTTCTAAAATCACTCCTTAATTACTGCAAATAGCACTTTTAAGCATTTAAGTACACATTCTTGCAATAATTATACAAAAGTGGTTAGTTTATTCGGGATAAATGATGGTATAAATGTGACGTTATTTGATGTCATCATTGACAATGGTTTTGGTGCATTGACAATGAGGACAAGTGTGTTCTTGTAGTGGTGGAATAGGGGGTCCTTCAATCCATATGGATTGATCAAGAGGAACAAAGGTGCTAGATGGTGGGAGTAATGATCTAAATGATGGTATTATAGTTGTAGAAGTAGTGGTGAAGTTTTGTGGTGGTGGAATTTGTGATGAAGTGGTGGTAAAAGGAGGATGGAGACTATTTTGCACATTTTGTGCGTTTTGGATTGCTTCTTCAATGTGACGGTCAAAATCTTGGTATTGACTAAGTTGATCCAACACTTGCTCTCTACTTAGGAATGGTTTGGGTTGAGAACTTAGCCTACTTCTGGAGAGGTTGATAGGGGGAAAGGATGGTTTAAAGTCCATGAATGTTGGTTGAGGGAGTGTTTAGGATAGGCCTTGAGAAAGTGTTTGTGGTAAAGGATTAGAGCTCCTTGGTGGTAGCTCATTCAAGGAGGATAAGTAAGGATGTGGTTCTAGTGGTGAACTAGGAGGGTTAGAGAAGGTTAGAGCTCTAGAGCTAATGGTGATACCATTGGTTCTTGAGTTGGGATTGGTTGGATAAAAGTTAGTGGAGGTATTGTGAGAACAAAGGTGGTCTCTAGTGTGGTGATTAAGGTGGTGTTAATGGAGTTGAGGGGTTGTGGAGTATTTATGGAGTGATTTTGGATGGGTGATGATTCATTAGATGATATATCAATGAAATTGGTTCGTGGCATTTTCCTTGGAGGATTTTAGGTGGAGGAGTTAGCACTTGAAGCCATAAGGTATGGAGTTCAAGGATGGGATAAGAGAGGATTATTTGTAGGTTTTGGATGTGTAAGGATGATGATTACAAGCTCCAATTATACATTCAAATGCCATGCAAAACATTTAATGCTTAAACCATTAATTTTTCACTAAACATAATCATTAGGAGTCATTTCTAAGTCAAACAAGAAAGAACCAGCTACATGATCACTTTAAGACAAGTCTAACCAACATATTTATAAGCTTAGATTATAAAGCTATCACCCAAAAATGAGCAACTGCTCTCTGTAGAACCGGCATCGCTGGTTCCTTTGTCCCCGAGAGGACCGGCTTTGCCGCAGAAGGAACCGACTGCATTAGTCAAGAATAAAAATTCCTATTTTTCTAGTAGTAATCTTAAAAGCAGACCTATTCCTGCTTTTCCTCTTCATTTCTAGGTCTTATGTCAGCACTAGATTATCCTAATGTTTAACGAGAACGCATAGTGATCTAAACCTAAGAATTTTCACTAAACCAAACATTCCTTAATAGAGAGAGTGAGGTACATAAATTATAAAAAATCATACAAATGACTTTTAATCCTTAACAAACCCAAGGAATATTCAAATAATTTTTTTAGACCAATACGGTTTAATCCAAAGCTAGATTAAAAGGAAGTTATTTATACAACAATTAGTCATAAGACGACATTAAGAGAAGATTAAGAGATTTGAGAACCAATCAAGCAAACAATCATATTTATCTAACACATCATGAGAATTTAGTCTTTTTCATTCAAATTGAAGATGGAGGGATAGGAGTAGAGATGAATGGTGTGGTCCAATGACAAAAATGTGTGAGGGAGAGGGATGTATTTAGGTCTATTGAATTCGGGATTCATGAGGGTGAAGTGTTTGAAAAGACGAGTAAGCAACATTCCGTAGGGTAAGAGACATTCGAGGGAGTTTTTGATGTGAGTGATTCTTTTTGCCAAAAAGTAGGTGAAGTTGTATGGCTACGATTTAGGATACAGTAGATCATGTGACAAGATGAGGCTAATACATACTGGGAATTAGTTTCTTCACCTATGGCATTACTTTCTATAACTTCATTCCAAAATCTAAAGTCTCTTCGAAGTTCATTCTTGCAGATTTTGAGAGGTTCCTCAGTTACTCCATTAATGATAATGTCACTAATAATTTCATCTGGTGTAGGAATGTTGGTTTGATAAGGATACACTTCTTCAGGATACTTATTTAGGGATTCGAGAGAATATTCGTTAGAGTATGCGCAATCTCCTAGTAAAGGAGTTTTAAGAATGTGAGCGAGGTATTCGAGAGGGATGTTAAATTGTTTATCAAAGCTCCAGAAATAAAAATGAATATTTCTTTCCTCATCTCTTAAGATTTTTGCCGAGGAGAAAAGTTTGAGCAAAAATCTAGGATAAATATCCTCATCAGCATCATATAGACATTAAAGATGAATGTTAGAGAATTTTGATTTAAGGTTAGAATGTTGAGTGAACCCCGGATGCATTGTTCGACCTTCATGAATGGATCTATTTTCTAAATCATGAATGATAGGTTTTAGGTGCACTGGGATGTGTTGTCTCTTGAGATTTTAGGAATGTATATTTTAGTGAGTTCTAGCTCTTCACGAGACATAGTGGCACCTAGCAAACGAAAAAAATGAGGGTTTTAAGTAATTGAGGAGTTGAATGAGATTCTCGACCTATATCTTGTTGCTATGAAAATATAATAAATTTTTTTATTATTTTTAAACGAATTCTTTTTCTTAATTCCTGAAAGAAATTAGGGTTTTAGGATAATTTCTCAAAAAAGAATTAATTAAGGGAAGATAATATCTAGAGGGAAAAAAAATTTGATCACAGAAATCATAAAGACCCTTAAATTGATTTTTGTGTTTACGATACGAGTTATGGA
The DNA here is from genome assembly GCA_026074375.1 of Tanacetum coccineum. NCBI lineage: Eukaryota > Viridiplantae > Streptophyta > Magnoliopsida > Asterales > Asteraceae > Tanacetum > Tanacetum coccineum. The sequence goes on along the minus strand of BQNB010099895.1, from coordinate 20,279 downwards.
AAAATCAAGAGATGATATGGAATAGAAAACTTACAATCAACGATTCTTGAAAAATTAGGACGAGTGGATAGAGATAATTTGATTTATGACCTTGATTTTAAAGTGACAGGGCTTTAAGTTTCAGGTATGATGAAGAGAGAAGTGGAGCTTTGAGTTAGAAGAGATGGTCATTATGTCTACCAGGTTGCTGGTTTTGCCGGTTCCATTGGAGAGAGAGAACCGGCTTTGCCGGACAATGGAGCCGGGTGGCTACAATTTTTTATGTTTTTAATTTAAATATGATGTCCGCGAACAGGAAATAGAAATTCAGATGACATGTTTTTATGAGCGAGAACTAAATGTAAAGAGGGTGAAATGGCCTACAAAAATGAGATTTACAGATATTAGTAAGAGCCACGAATTCAGATAGAGTATTGCGTCCATTCACCATAGGATATAGAATTTTTGATGGAGGAGATATGCAAATGTTACAATACAGTGGGGATATGTTAAGATGTGCTAGATGTGACATATAAAGATAAAACCGCACAGATACATAACACCAGAGACGCAATTGACCAACCCTCAAGTTAACCTACTTTTCGTGTTTTAGTTTCTAGACTGATAACAACATCATTTCTATATAGAGAGAGAGCGACCACGTGCTATTCAGGGGTGACATAACCTGGTGGTCTTCAGGATCATCAACCCCCTCTCCCTTCAAGCAAGAACACATAAAATTAAAATCTTCGACAACCGTTTTAATCAATCTCTAGCATATATAGACACCTATGAATGATGATAGAGAGATTAAGGAGAAGAATTCAAGGGAGAAAGTTGACGAAGAGGGCTATACCTAATTTATTATGATCATATTCTAAGAGAATGACTCAAACCACATAGCAAACAAAATATATAGAGTTCACAATTATACAATAGACCAATTAAGATTAGTAGGACGAAGAGAGGTATATTTTTTTCATGATTTTATCCCGAGAAAGATGTTCATGATTCGAAAAAAAATTGAAATAACCTCAAAGACTTTTAGAATTTATGTACTAGCCCAATTAATTCTTTGTAGTCCAAGGAATTACAGATATTCACTGGCTGCGGTTTCAATGGATGAGCCTGACCGGTTCTTTCTCATATGGACCTGGGTCATAGCTTGATGGGGCCTAGTTGCATTTTGGGTGGACGCAGAATACATCACATGGGCAACACGGTTTTTACTACAATACTTCTATAGAGGGCAAAGTTTTATTTTTTTAGAAGTGTGATATTCTTGTTTGCGATTAGAAAAATATCATCAAGGTGCCGAGATCATTTAGTGATCTTTCATTCATACCTTCGATGTATTCGAGACCTTGAATGGTGATCTTCAAGTCTTAAAAGGAAAAAGAAACATGTAATACAAATTGATCTAACAAAATTAGCGCGCGCTCGCGCTGCGCGCGCGCCGAAATTCATTGAATCGGTTTTCAAAAGTTTTATAAGTTTTTAAAATAACAGTAGACTTTAAAAAGCTTTGATAACTGCATTTATACCAATTGTGGGAAAAAACTAGAAGGGGGAGAGTGAATAGTTTTTAACAATTTAAAATTTTAATCACTACGCGCGCGCGTATCTCGCGCTCTCTCTCGCTCGCGCGCGCTATGTTAATACAAATACTTCTAAAAAAACGTTATTATATTTTTTGATCTCCCTCTCGTCACGCGCGCGCGCGCTCGTCTCGCTCTCGCTCTCTCTCGCGCGTTAAAACTAAAAAGCTTTTACAAATTTTTAAATGTAAAATTCATTCTATGATTAGTGATCTACTTAAGGTTTTGGACAACAACATAATTAAACATGATTAGTGATAAGAAAATGATTTTCTCTTAATCCTCACTTTTAATGCTACCAAAGTATTTTTTTTCAAAAATTCTTTTTAGGTGAGAAATATTTTCTAATTAAAATAAAAGGTTTTATTAAAAAACTTTAAAATTTGAATATTTCCGATGTTTAAAATCTCAAACCCCCTCCCCATCTATCCCCCCCCCCCTCCCCCCCCCCCCCCCCCCCCCCCCCCCCCCCCCTCCCCCCCCCCCCCCACCACCCCCCCCCCCCAAAGAAAAAGCTTCTACACCTGATTAAATGCTTTCCCATAAAGAACTCAAAAAAGGAGCGAAGTCTAGGCGGGCGGCCCCTTATGTAAGCTACCTGTCGGCCCCCCTTATTATAAGGGACCACCGGGACCGCCCCTAGAGAGCCGTTGAGATTCCTGCCTATAAATACTGCTCCATTCCCAGCAGAAAATAATTTCCTCTTTGCACAAAATTTTTCAGTCTTTTCTTTCTCTCTCTAAACCTTCTTTCTCTCACTAAATTATCTTGATCACTAACATACTTAGATCTTGTTTCAAGTGATCTAATCTATTCCCTTCATTCAAGTGCAAGAGGAGAACACTCGTTATTCATCAAGGAAACAACGTGTGAATTGTGATCTCTCTCTTTTCTTTAAGTTACACCTCTTTAGTGTATTTATCTTGTGTATTTGTGGTGATTTAAGATATTGTTGAGATTTCCGATAGTTGTAGATCTTGTGAAGTGTGTATACTCCTTGTGAACGTGAGTAGATTGGTTTTAGCTAAGATTCGAGCTCGGAATTTAGCTTAGTGTCAGAAATTACATATAAGTGGAAAACTAAAAAACAACATGTAAATGTCTTCTCCGCCTAAAGGGAGCTTGTTGACATAGTGAAATCTCGAGTCGGATACTCGGGGAGTAAAGTAGGGCGAAGAGGAGCTTCGTAGCCGAACCACTATAAAATCTTGGTGTCTTGGTTTGGTTGTTTCTTTTTTATTCTTCTATATTATTTTTGTTGTCTATCGATTGTTTTAGTTAGATAGTTATTGCCTTGTTCATATTTGGTAATTTGATATGAACATATATCGGCTCTATAGCTTATTGAAAGTAACCTTTTGAAACTTTTAAAAACAAACATGTAAAACTATGCAACCCCCTTCTAGTTTCCCAAATGGTATCATAGCAAGGTCACTCACGATTTTTAGATTTATTGTAATTTAACGCTTTGGATCGATCTATGGATTTAACGGAATATCTGAGACGGACAATTTTGCATAAGACACCACTCTTTGAAAGCGATTGTTTTATTTATGGGAAAAATAGATTCGAGAAACCAAATTAGATGTGGTTATCCCTTTTGAAAAACAAACGATGATCTCAAAAAAGAGACCTTGCAAAAAAATTAATGAAGCAAAATGGTTATTTACAATGCTTGCCAAGAAGAGAATATGAATGGCGAATTTCATGTGTAACACGGCTCTCTACGCTCCACATCTTGGAAAAACTTTGTTAATCACCCATCAAGGTAATACAAAACATAAAGATAATCAAGATCGACATTCTTGGTTTACACTATATCGAAACAATTTAGTCATTTCGAAAGACGAATCTATACGATAGTGATTTTGCTAGATTTCCAATACTATTTTGACATGTCTTAAAGCTCTTGTTGAAGGTTCTATTCTAGTGGAACTTCATGAGGGAAGTTTCTTAGAGCTCTACATCCCCTAACCTGGAAGCAAAGGTAACGCATGATTGAAGAGTCAATAGATTTAACGTCACTATCTCTTGTGAATTAATCGAGAACTTAAAGTTCTCGAAATGATCTCAAGAAAGATTTGAATTCGTGTCAAAGCAAAAGTTAAAAGAAAATCCTATTGCTTTAAAGGTAGAAAATATCATAGTGATGGTTAGAGTGTTAAATTCCGATTAGTGAAGACGAAGAGTACGCCTTGCTACGCGCGTAAGAGCACAAGAGATCTTTAAAAGAAAGAGGTTAGATTGTGAGAACCTCGAATGACAAAAGGGCTGTTCCAAAGGAGTTTTGCTCTCGTCCACTCAGCTCCCCCACCGCCCCCCCGCTCCCCCTCTCCACGGCTCGTCACTAACCTGTTTAGTGTGGGCGACCCAAATCTTCTTATTGGAGAATGTCCATAACCACCAAAAGATAGAAACCAAAGAGCCTTTGTCGGAGGCCTCCTGGAGCTCGATAGCGGTGTTGAAGAAGACGCTCTCGCGCTCTCTAATGTCAAAGATGAAACGTTGTCTTTAGCTCTCGCAATCAAGTGAGGTATGTACCAATATTTTGCTAGATTTAATACTATTATTACAAGTCTTAAAGCTCTTGATGAAGGTTATTCTAGTGAGAACTACATGAGGAAGTTTCTTAGAGCTCTACATCCTAAATGGAGAGCAAAGGTCACGATGATTGAAGAGTCAAAAGATTTAACGTCACTATCTCTTGATGAATTAATCGAGAACCTTAAAGTTCATGAAATGATCATCAAGAAAGATTCTGAAATAGTCAAAGCAAAAGTTAAAAGAAAATCTATTGCTTTAAAGGCTAAGAAAAAATCTAGTGATGAAGAGTGTTCAAATTCCGATAGTGAAGACGAAGAGTACGCCATGACGGTAAGAGACTACAAGAAGTTCTTTAAAAGAAGAGGTAGATTCGTGAGACAACCTCGAAATGACAAAAAGGCGTTCCAAAGAAGTCGTGATGACAAGAACGGTAAAGGTGATAGAAAATGCTTTAGATGTGGCGACCCAAATCATCTTATTGGAGAATGTCCAAAACCACCAAAAGATAAGAACCAAAGAGCCTTTGTCGGAGGCTCCTGGAGCGATAGCGGTGAAGAAGATAATGAAAATGTCAAAGATGAAACGTGTCTTGTAGCTCACGCATCAAGTGAGGTATGTTCCAAATCATCTTACTTTAGTAATGCAAACTTATCAATTGACGATTTAGCTTTAGACAATGAATATGATAAATTATGCAAAATAAGTCTAAAGATAATCACTAAAAACAAAAAGTTAAAAGCTACTAGAAATAGTCTAGAAAATGAGCTTAGAGAATTAAAAGATAAATTGTCCACACTCGAGAAAAACAAGGGAGTTGATCTCGATTGTGCAAAGTGTCATGTACTTAAAATTGAGAATGAAAAACTCAAAGATGAATCTACTAGATTAAACAAATTTGAAAAGAGTACACATTGCTTAAATGAAATGTTAAGTAATCAAAAACCCTCCGGTGATAAATTAGGTTTAGGGTTTAATTCATTTGAAGCATCATCTAGTGGAACTAAGGAAATAAAATTTGTAAAAGCTTAGAAAAAGGCGTCTCCTGATGGAGGTCCCATAAATATGGGCGACCCCCTGTTTATAAATAAAAAAAAGCTTTATATGGTCTTAAACAAGCACCCAAAGCTTGGTATGATAGATTAAAAGCTTTCCTTATTAACATGAATATAAAATGTGAATGGTAGATAACACTTTTTTTACTAAGAAGAAAAGCTCAAATCTCATCATTGTTTAAATATATGTCGATGACATTATATTCGGTTCGACTTGTCAAGACATGTGTGATGAATTTGCCAAAATCATGCATGACAAGTTCGAGATGAGCATGATGGGTGAACTTAACCTCTTTCTTGGATTACAAATAAAACAAATGGAAGATGGTATTTTCTTTAATCAATCTAAGTATATTAAAGAAATGCTTAAGAAATTTGGTCTAGAAGAAACCAATAAAAACCCCCATGTCCACGGAAAGTAGGCCCGATAAGATGTTTAGTGTCTTCCTTTGTGCCCGCTTCCAAGAAGATCCCAAAACCTCTCACCTTGAAGCGGTTAAGCGTATCTTCCGATACATTAAAGGCACTACGCACTTAGGATTATGGTATCCTAAGGGGACCGGCATAGAAACAGTAGTATATGCCGACTCTGATCATGCGGGAGATTATGTGGACCAAAAGAGCACTAGCGGTATTTGTACATTCGTGGGATCTTGTTTGACATCTTGGTTCTCGAAGAAACAAACCGCTCTTGCTATATCCACTACCGAAGCCGAATACGTAAGCGCCAAAAACGCATGTCAACAAGCACTATGGATGAAACAAGCTCTTATCGACTACGATGTTCAACTCGACGAAGTCCCGATCATTGCGACAATAAAGGCGCGATTGACCTTTGCAAAAACCTGGTGCAACATTCTCGAACCAAACACATCGAAATTCGTCACCACTTTCTTCGTGATAATGTCCAAAAAGGACATATCTCAATCGAAAAAGTATTGTCCGTCGACAACATAGCCGACATTCTTACGAAACCCCTTAAACGTGAATCGTTTAACTATTTACGTCTTGGTTTAGGAATGATGGAACACATTCCATAAATCCTACTAGTCCGCTTCTCTTTTTTCTGTCTTAATTCTAGTCCAAGTTCCATTCTGTGTCATGACAACTTAAAATACTTCATCCAAAGCACTTTAAGTACTTTTAATTCGCTAAATGCAAATTAAAATGTCACTCTTCCTTGTAAAACATTCGTCAAAACCACTTCTAAATTTCCTCATTGAGGGCGGCCCCCATATCCTCGACGGCCCCCCAATATATTTGGGACCGCCTGACTATATGGGACCGCCATCATAAAACTTGTATATTCCTCACTTAGTCAAAAAAAATCAAATCACTAAACCTAGCACACCCCTTCTTCTCTGCGGCGACGAACACGACTAAAACAACCCAAAAACTCAAAATCACCCATTAAAACACTAACTGAAGATAAAATCAACACCTACAATCATTCATAACATCATCAACATCATCAACATCATCAATTGTAAGTCATTTCATCTATTTTCTTTTAATTTAAGTCTTCATGATGAACACTAAAAATTGAAATTGAGGATTTTTCATTTAATTTTGTACAATTAAGACTACTAGGTTACAATGTATAACTAATATGCTTCCTGTAGACATAGGATTTGCATACATTAGTTAGTTTGTCAAATCACTCACGTTAGGAACATAATAAAATTGTTATTATGCATTGTTAATACAACTTAAAAACATTTTCAAACACATGCATAATGATCTCATGAATAAATTTTGAGATACATAATTCATATGTATTTTTTGACTTGTTTGGATGAACAAAATCAAACTAAGGAGCGTTTGGATTAACTCTTAGGATTTTATGTTTTAGGTCGAGTTAATCGTTACTCCACATTTGTCGCATATAGGCACGAACTTAAAATATCAATACAAGTAAGAAATTAAAATATGATTTTAGTTATTTTATTTTAGGTGACAATGCCTCGAATTACCAGACTAGATCATCAAAAGACCCGAAACTACATTCCACTCATATCAAATGAATTTAATCAACCCTTACAAAACACAATTGCAAGTCTTGAAAAATGATACTTTCATAAGGGTAGGGTTGTGAGTCAAAACATTGAAAACATGAGTCATATCCGTGCTAAATTTGAATCAATTGATTTTGATTGTTTGTTGAACATAAACGAACAAATTGTTCCTCGTTTTGTTCTCGAGTTCTATAGTCAACTAACTTTTGATTATAACTTCACGGGTCATTTTGTGGTCAACTTTGTTATACAAAGTAATTCATTCTCTCTCACTCTTGAGGAATTTGGTCAAATCTTAAAAATGTCGTTCAAAGGTCAAGTGTCACACACCGACATGTGGTCACTCGACTACTTGTTAATAAGTGTTCCGAGTAAAGGTCGTTATAAAACCACTCCTCCTTCTCTAAATGTCGTCAAGTCTTTCATTCAAATTCCTCGACAAGGTTAAGTCACTCGTACTAAAAACAAGAAAACCGTTGGCTTCGACAAAAACAAAATCTTAACTCATGAAATTCAACCTCATATGAAACCATGGGTTGATTTCATTCGTGAAAACGCCATTTGTTTAGGAGTTCATAAGGATCATGTCTCCATGTGTCTTTGTCATATGCTTTATTGCATTGAAACCTCCACTCGATACAATCTAGCATTTTTCATTCTCAAAATAATGGAAAAGACTCGAAACAAACCTAAGGAACTCTTACCTTATGGAATGCTTTTGACTAGATTGTTCAAACATGTTGTATCCATCTTTCCTGAGTTAACAAATGATCACTACATCTCACATGATCGAGTCATGCATCCTCTCGCTCCTCATTATGAGCGAAAGACGAGATCGGATCATGGCAAGAAAAGACCTCGTGAATCAAATGCTAGCTCCTTCCACCACTTTAAATCATCCATCCTCATCTCGTCTGTTGGATGATACCATTGATGAAAATGATGATGAATCATTTCATTTCAATTCTTCCTCTCCGTCCCAAAACATCTCCTCCTCGTCTAATGTTGTCTCTAGAGTCCGTCAAAACCCTCCTCATGAAAGTCATAACTTGAACACCTATCTCTTGGAAACTATAAATCTTTAAACTCAATAACGAGATGCTCACCGGGAAGGGTTAAGGTCAATTAGACAAGCTCTCAAGAACATGATGGGAGGAAAACAGAAGTGAACATATTGGCATAACTATTAGAGACTGTTATTATTATTTTTCTTATTTAATACATTATGTTTTTTATATATTATTAGGTCTAGGAATGGCAAATGACAACTATATCTGATTTGGATGACCCTCTCCATTTTATCATCCTATCAACGCTTTATGATTAGCAAATTTTATGAATGTGACATGCGAACAATGCTAATACTTGCTAAATAATTTGTAAGCTAGTTTAGGATCACATATTATTGCTTGAGTTAGTTGATTCTTGAATTTGGTAGATGCCGAAATCACTGGACTTAAGAAAAGGAAAAACTGGAAATTTTCATTTTTTTAGAAAACGGCCACCATAAATACCCCCTCCCCCCCACCCCCTCCCTAATATATTTGGGACCGCCTGATAATATGGGACCGCTGCCAGGGGGGAATGAAAATTTTGAGTTTGACTCTTTTTTTGTATCTTTGACCCTCCCACCTACATCCTTAGGCTGACACTTCCTTGTTTAGCTAAACCATCTTTTGCATCCCCTTCTATCCAAACCATGCTTTGCCATTTTATTCTATCTTTCCCATTATTTAAATCATATAATTCTCGTACTTCACTACACCTTCACCTTCTTCATCCTCCTCTCCTTCATCATCAATGTCTTGCTGAAACCACCATTCCAACTTCTCTAGAAAACCAAGAATGCCGGTAAGACAAGTATGGAAACGCAAAACATCCACTCCAAAATCATCACCTTCTTTCCAAAAAGACTCACCTCTACTTTCTCCAAGAGTCTATTTATAATCTCCTTCACCACCATCATACAATCCCTTAAGAGATCAAATAATCATCCAACTTTACAACATTTCCACCATCCTTGATTTACACACTAACCCATCTAATGCTTACATTCATGCACCACCTTCACCACCACCACAACCAATTCATCCTCCTTCTCATGCTCAAGTTGAATTTCACTCAAGTTTTTGTTATTATTGCAAGTTTTCTAGACACCAATTCCACTCCTTGAGAAATGAAATCAACTTCATTCACTTTCTTCTCACCCGTCCTATACCTCAAACTCGTGCCCCTCCAAATCATGTGTCACCAACCCCCTACTTTTCCCTCTTTAATTAATCATTCTCATATGATTAATCTACCTAAATAATCGACCATCAATCTTTTGATTATGGCATCTTCCATACTTCAAGAATCCACTAGTGTAGATCTATACCTTATTATGTCTTTATGGTTATCTACTTTATCTTGTAATGATTCATACAAATATAGTATAAATTTGTCTTACCTCCTATTAGCTTTATTTTTATTTTATGTTGTATCAGTGTATTACCTGCATTTGCTATTGTATGAGTTTCTTGATTGTTGAATGAAACTCTCTTTTGGGTGAATTGAATCTAATGTGTTGTTTAAAATATATTTGTCTTACTCTTGTACCTCTAACTTTGTTTTGTAGCAAACAAATTTCGTAATATTGATCCCTTGGTGCCCCAAACGAGGGGGAGCATACATCAAAAGGGAGTCTTGATATCGTTGATTTCTTTCTTCCTACAACTACTCAACGATCATCCTTTTTGAATTCGACAAAAATGGGGAGAAATGGAACACAACTCATTAATAATGTGTAACTATTAAATTTATACAAAATGAGTTTATATTTTGTCATCATCAAAAAGGGAGAGATTGTTAATACAAATAATGTCTAAAAACGTTATTTATATTTTTTGACCTCTCAACGTTTTGATAATAACAAAATGTAAAAACATTTACGATAAAATTAAACGTTTACAAATTATTAATCGTAAAATTCCATTTCTAAGATTAGTAATCACTTAAGGTATGAACAAACAAATCTTTAAGCATGATTAGTGATCAAGAAAATATTTTTCTCTTATCCATTACATTTTTACAAAACAATTTCATAAAATTAATTATATAAAATATTTTCTAATTAAAAGAAAAGTTTTATTAAAAACTTAAAATTTGAAATTCAAATTTCCCCCCCAAAATAGAAGGTTCCATACCAGATACAACCTTCTCCACAAAAAGACAAAAAAGGGAGCGTAGTCTACTGGGCGACCCCCTTATAGGCTTGGCGGCCCCTAGTTATATATGGGACCGCTGGGACCGCCCCCAGTGACCGTTAGATTTTCCTGCCTATAAATACTGCTCCGTTCCTTGCAAAAAATCAAACCTCTTTGCATGAAATTTTCAGATAACTTTCTCTAACTAAAAATCTTCTTTCTCTCTCTAAATCTCTTGATCACTAACATTCTTAGATCTTGTTTCAAGTGATCTAATTTATTCTTCTCATCTCTTCCCTCTCATTCAAGTGCAAGAGAAGAACATTCGTATTCGCCAAGAAACGAATTGTTATTTAGTGATCTCTCCTCTTTTCTTCTAAGTACCAAATCTCTATTGTAACTATTTTGTGTATTTGTGTGATTTAGATAGTGTGTAAATCTAATGGTGTAGATCTTGTGATTGTGTAGTGATTGTGAAGTGGTAGATTGGTTCTAGATAAGATTAGGACTCGACATTTAGCTTAGTGTCGGAAAATAACTTAAGCGACATGTAAAAGGTTTTCTCCGCCTAAAGGGAGCTTGTTGACATAGTGAAATATCGAGTAAGATACTCAGGGAGTGGAGTAAGGCAAAGAGGTGCTTCGTAGCCGAACCACTATAAAATCTTGGCGTCTTGGTTTGATTGTTTCTTTCCTTATCTCTTCATATTATTGTCATTGTTATTTAGCTTTAGTTTAGATTGTTATATTGTTTGTTCATATTGTGAATTGGTTAAATATACAACTCGAATCTAAATATTTTGAAAGAAAACTTTAAAACATAAAACGAACCTGTAAACTATTCAACCCTTCCCTTCTAGTTTCCACAGTATAAATTATGTTCTTGCATTCTAACACATTTTAAATATTATTTCATCATAGAAAAATATGTATTCGATTTATGTACATGTTTATTTTATTTTATAAACTTATAAAATAAAGTCCTAGATGGTGATTAACAATATAACAATTATGTAAATATGAAAATGAAGTAATTAAAAACATTAGGGTTTATATTAGACTTTGTAAGAACGGATGAAGATGATACACAAATCAGCCCCAAGTATTTAACCTTAAATACTTATCAAGAAACCCTAATTATATCTTGAAAATCCCTAACTTTTCTTGAATAAAACCCTTGTATAAACTAATACAAAAGCTTCTAAGTCACCTTGCTACACCTTAGATGTTACTACTAATGACCTTTGTATACTTGTAACCTTTGTAAAATAAAAACTATGGATTTATTTGGGAGTGTTTTATGAGTCGTGAGTTAGGGGTGCAAAGGAGAGGGTTTTTATGTTTGATTTACTTAAAAATATATGAGTGTGTGTGTTAAATCATCCTAGGACTTTCCTTTTATAGTAGAGGTATTAGAAAATAACCTTAATCAAACCATGGCTTAGCAAGTGGTTTAGGTACTAAATATGTAAGACCTCTCCTCCTCCCTAGGAGAGGGGACGGTCAAAAGGGGAGAGGACAAGTTGATTTGCCAATTTATGGAGAAATGGAGTTAAGGTGTACTTGTGTTGGTTATTAACTAGAATTGATGTGATACTAGTGGAAGGTTTACAATTTATTTGTGTGTTTATACTTGTATATCCGGCCTAATGGTTTATAAGGTAGGAAATGATTTAATTTTTGAGTATTGGGTATAGAAGTGGGTATTTGTTTGAGTATAGATAGGTATTGGTGCTTCTGTGTATGCTTAAATGTATTTTATTGTGAAACGTAAACGTTTTAGGTAACCGATAAAAATAAAATATGAAAAGTTATAAATTATCCTCGTAATTATTATATAACACTTGCTTGACGTAAACTTTTATTTTTTTGATGTTCGTTTACGTTGAATGACGATTTTTAATTTACGCGATTTAACTAAACGTTAAAAATTAAAAGTAAACGCGTATATGTTTAAAATAAATAGCTTAATATTTATTGATGTGAAAATGTAGATTGTTACACATATTGATTATGTATTCCCTTTAGCATTCAAGAGACATATGAAGTGATGCTAGAGTATAACGTTTTTTTTATTTGTATTAATCAATGAATGAAAAGTTTTTCATGTGTGTCTTAGTCACGAGAACTACGTCTTTTAAAAATTTTCTTTCGGGATTTTTTGTGTTAAGAAAAGAAATTCTTTTGATGATGCAATGTATACATAGTAGTATGTAGTATAGCTACATATAGTAATATGATCAAAATTTCCCAAAAGTTTTATTTTAAGTGCGAAACAGAATCATAGACTCAGATATGAGAATAAAGAGGTCTTCCGGATTCACCATTATCCTTTGAGAGGGACTTGGTCTTTGTGAATATCCGGCTATTTGTTGGTAGAATCCTAAGGATTCAAAGAGCGTTCGTTGAGGCAAAGGTTTCTATTGTGTGGTCGAGAAAAATATACTTTGTCCTCGGAGCATATTTTTGAAGGTGCAGGCAAGCAATCAGAATACGATTCTCTTAAGTATACTCCTCGTAAACGCATCATCATAGCACGGGATGTTAGACTAATGAGGTTAGCTTTTAGATTTTTTGGAAGATACATTATTTGGATTTTATTAAGCGTTTGGTTCCATTAGTCCTAAACCTAGTCTAAATGAGTTAAAAGGTTCACATTTGAGTGGTTTAGTTAGGATATTAGCAATGTTATCTTCTGAGTAAACCTTCTCTATAGAGATGTTTCCTTTTTGAACATTATCGCGGAAGAAGTGGTGTCGGATTTTATATGTTTGGTGCGAGAGTGTAGGATGGGGGTTTTACTTAGATCGATGGCACCTTTATTGTCACAAAGGACGGGAATGTCATTGAGTTTGATGTCATAATCTACGAGGGCTTGTTTCATCCACAACGCTTGTTGGCATGCCTTGCCTGTGGATACGTATTCAGCTTCTGTGGTGGAGATGGCTAGGGCAGTTTGTTTCTTAGAGAACCATGATGTTAGACAGCAGCCCATGAAGGGGCAAACACCACTAGTACTCTTGCGACCGACATAGTCTCTGGCATGGTTAAATTCGGCGTAAACTATTGTTTCTACTCACATTCCTTTGGGATACCATAATTCTCAGTGTGTTGTTCGCTTAATGTATCTAAATATCCTTTTGGCGGCTTCAAGGTGAGAGGATTTGGGATCTTTTTGAAAAATGGCGCATAGAAAAACACTAAACATGATGTCTGGCCGACTAGTCATGAGATAGAGTAAACTACCGATCATGCCACGATACTTTGTATTGTCAACGGATTCCCCGTCTTTGTCTTAGGTGAGTTTGGTTTTAGATTAAATTGGTGTTTTGATAGGTTTTGAGTCTTTTAGACCGAATTTCTTAAGCATTTCTTTAATGTATTTAGATTGGTTGAAAAAGATGACAACTTCTAGTTGTTTGATTTGTAAACCAAGGAAGAAATTCAATTCACCCATCATACTCATCTCAAACTCGTCGTGCATGATTTAGAAAAATCATCGTAGAGCTCTTGACAAGTTTATCCGAATATGATGTCGTCCATGTATATTTGGAGAATGATGATATGTGAGTCTCTTTTCTTAGTAAATAGAGTGTTATCTACCAATCCAATGGTGTACTTATGATCTAGGAGGAAAGTTTTAAGTCTATTATACCAAGCTTTGGGTGCTTGTTTAAGGGTATGTTTGGCATAATGAGCTGGAGCTGGGGCTGGGGCTTGTGTTGGGGCTGGGGCTTTTATTATAAGCCAAAATTAAAATTTGTATTTTTTTAAACTTGTTTGGCAAATGGGCTGAGGCTAGGGCTTATTATTGTAAAATTACTAAAAAGGACATAATTAAATAAATTTTTAATGTATGTTAGATATTTTTAGGGGTATATAAGTAATTATTGGTTCATAAGCCCCGAGCTAAAGTTTTTAGCCCCTTTTATGGGGCTGAGGCTTATAAAGGCTTATGACTTCATAAGCCCGCGTGACAAACGGGGCTTATTTTATAAGCCGGCTTATTTTAAAAGCCCAAGCCCCAATAAGCCCCTACAAGCCCTTATCCAAACACACCCTAAGACTATAAAGAGCCTTTTTAAGTTTATACACATGATTGGGTTTTTCAAAATTGACAAAACTAGGAGGTTGAGACACATAGACTTCTTCATTTATAAAACCGTTAAAAAAGTTTGAAATCATTTGCACGAGCATATGCAAGAAGGATTCTTATAGATTCTAACCTTGCTATAGGAGTATATGTCTCGTCAAAATCTGTTCCTTCTTATTAGTTGAATCCTTGTGCGACAAGCCTAGCTTTGTTTCTAGACACTACACCATTTTCATCTAATTTGTTTTTGAAAGCCCATTTTGTACCAATGATGGTTTGATTTTTAAGAGGTGGGACAAGTTTCCATATATTATTAGTTATGAATTGGTTTAATTCTTCTTGCATAGCCATTATCCAACTTTCGTCTTTTATGGCTTCTTTAATATTTATAGGTTCTACGGATGACACAAAACAAAAGAAATTACTTTGATTTTGGGCTTGAGACCTTAAGGTTTTTTCGTTTAATTTTCCTATGACCGTTTCTAAATGATAATCTTTTGTTCCTTTGATGTTCAAGATTCGTTTAATGGTCCATTTTCCTTGTCTTCTATTTGGTTTTCTATGATTTGACTTTCGGTTATATCATCATCTACTATAAGTGATGATTTAGGAGGAGGACTTTTGTCGAATCTTACGTTTAAAGATTCTTCGACTTTCATGGTTTCTTTGTTTAAGATTATATAGGCCTTGCTATTGGGGGAATATCCTAGAAATACGCCTTTGGTAGATTTAGGGTCAAATTTTGTGAGGTAACATATGGTGTTAAGGATAAAGCATTTGCTACAAAAAACATTAAAGTATTCTAAGGAAGGGCTTTTACCTTTGAAAAGCTCGTAAGGAGTTTTTTCAAGAAAATGTCTAACTAAAATTCTATTTAGAATATAGGTGGAGGTGTCGATGGCATTACACTAAAACTTTTGAAGGATAGATTTTTTGTTTAGCATAGTACGACTCATTTCTTGTAGAGTTCTATTTTTACGTTTAACTACCTCATTTGATTAAGGAGTACATGGAGCCGAGAAATTGTGAATAATACCATTAGCATCACAAAAAGCTCCAAATTGTACATCGTTATCAAATTCTTGACCGTGATCCGTACAGATTGACACAATGGGACAACCTTTTTGTGCTTAAATTTTCTTGCTTAAAATTTCAGAATGATCAAACGCTTCAATTTTGTTTTTCAAAAATCTAGTCCATGTATATCTTAAATAATCATCGACAATGACCAAAGTATACTAGTTTCCTCCATAACTTTGGACGGCCGACGGACCAAACAAGTCCATATATAAAAGTTCTAGACACTTAGTAGTAGAAACCATATTTTTAGCCTTATGACTCGCGTGAACTTGTTTTCCTATGTTGCAAGCGTCACAAAATGGGTTTTCAAATTTTAGTTTTGGTAAATTTCTAACAAGCTCTTTAGATGATAGCGATTGTATAAGTCGCATATTGGCGTGACCCAATCTTCGATGCCATAGGGTCTAAGTATCATCTATAGAGGTTAGATAAAGTTTATCTATAGGTGAGTTACCAATTTTCATGACAAAAAGATCAATTTTTCTAATCCGTCTTCCTATGGTAATGTCGTCTTTAAGAATTTCGCTACTGGTTTCACTAAAAACTACTTTGCACTTTTTATCACATATTTGACCTATGCTAAGAAAATTAAAATTGATTATCTACATGACTAACATCATGAATAGTTAGGGAGTTGTGAGCGATCATACCTTTGCCAATAATCATGCTTTTTATGTTACTACCAAACACTACGTTACCTCCATCATAGGCTTCGCCAGGGGTGGAAATGAGCCAAGCCGAGCCCGAGCCTGCCAAAGCTCGAGCTCGGCTTGTTTATATATATAAAGCTCGAGCTTGGGCTCAAACTCTTTTTGAGCCTCATATTTTAAGCTCGAGCTCGGCTCATAAAAATTTTCACAGGCTCAAGCTCGGCTCAGGCTCGACTAATAACAAAGCTTGAATGAAGCTTGGCTCGTTAATCGCACTAGGCTTGAGCTCGTTTACTTATTTTTAGCTCGTTTATACATAGTTATACGTATAAAAAATATATATATGTATATATTTCTAGGGCTCATTTAGGCTCGCGAGCCTACTCGATCTTTTTTATAAAGCCCGGGCTCGAGCTCGATTATTAAATAAGCCCAAACTTAGGCTCAAGCTCGTTTAGGCTCGGCTCGTTTGAGCATTTTACAAATTCGATCTCGAGCTTTTCATAAGCGGCTCGGCTCGTTTCTACCCCTAGGCTTCGTAAGTAGAAAATAAGTCTATGTTGCCCGTCATATGCCTTGTGCACCCACTATCCTTGATCCATTCATCCGGTTCCAATTTAACCTTTAGACATACCTAAAGGCGTGAAAGAACTCAAATGTTTGGTCCCTAATATCTCATGGGTCCGTTAGCGTTATACATACCGTTTGGTTAGTTCATGTAAGGGTATGGTGGGTATGGTCCCCAAGAACCAAAGTTAGGTGGTTGAAATCAGTATCCCTGATTTGGTGAGTAGTTCCAACTTACTTGATGGTGTTTGGTCTCCTAAGAGGCATTTTAGGTCGTCTTTGGATTTTACTTTTTGCAAGTTCTTGACCAAGTTTTAAAGCCGTTGGTTGTTTGGTATTTCTTATAGTAGTACCAGGTGAGGTTTTTTTAGTTATTTGGACAACCTCGTTTCTATTTTGCAAAATTAGTTTTAAAATTTCACCAGCTGATACAGATGCCCGAAACCCTTCGTTAACACTAGTTGGTTCCCTTGCATTGGGTTTCGGGTGAGCCGTGTCCACAGAAACTTTTCTAGTATTGTCTTTGACCATTTTTCCCGTTTTAACTCCGCTAGTCGAGCTTTATCATCTGTGAATCCTAGCCCCTTTTTATCATTGTGTAATCTTTGATTTTTAATCATTTCTTGCAAAAAGTGACTACTATTTTCAAACTTAGCAAGTTTTTAGGTAAGTGATTCAAATTTCGTACGGAGGTCGATACAAGACTTACATGCTGCACTAATTGCCTTATTTTTCTCTAGACTTTTTAATCTTTCTTTGAGTTCATAAACTTCACTGTCTAGGGTTTCATTTTTAGTTTTTAGGTGCTTGTTTTTGTTGATTATTCTAAGACTAATTTTACACAACTTGTTATATTCGGTTTGCAAAGATTCATCATCTAAAGAAGAACTACTATAATATAGGGTGTCGGAATGTACCTCATTTGAGTCGTGTGTCATGAGACATATCTCGTCTTTTATGAGATCTTCGTCCTTATCACTATCGCTCTAAGCCCCTCAAACAAATGTCTTTTGGTCATTGTAGGAGTGTTTGGGACAATCAATTATAAAGTGATTTGGATCGCCACACTTGAAACACTTTCTATCTACCTTTCCCCTATTTTCCTCCTTTGCTTTTCAGAAGGCCTTTTTGTTGTCGTGTGGTTGTCGGATGAATTTTCCTCTGCTTCTAAATAACTTCTTGAAATCCCTTACTGCCATGGCATATTCTTCATCTTCACTATCCGAGGACGAAGCTTCTTCTTCACTTGACACCTTCTTAGCTTTAAGAGCTAATGACTTGTATTTTTCTTTCTTATTTTTAGATGCCTCCGAGTCCTTCTCAAGCACTACTTCGTACACTTTTAAATTGCCGATGAGTTCATCTAGAAGTAGTGTTGATAAGTCCTTGGATTCTTCAATAGCTGTCACCTTTGGACGCCATTTTGTTGGAAGATCCCTCAAGAATGTCCTAACATGATTATGACTTGAAAATTATTCGTCGAGTGCTTTTAAAGATGTAATTATAGTGTTAAATCTATCAAATGCGCAATCAATAATTTCATCACCGAAAATAGAAAATTGTTCATATTGTTGAACAAACAAATCTATTTTATTATCTTTGACTTGTTTATTGCCTTGATGAGTGATTACAAGCGAATTCCAAATATCTTTAGCCATTTAACACATAAAGATATTTCATACTCCTTTTTAGGCAAAGCATTATATAAGACCATTTTAGCCTAATCGTTTTTAGAAAGCATTTTTTAATTTTCATCTTTTAATTTTTCATAAGGAATAGTTTCATCCTTACCGGTATCCGTGTTTCTAACAATAGGTTTGTAATCACCATCAATAACAATATGCCAAAGATCAATATCTTTAGACTTTATATGAATTTCAAATCTATTTTTCTAATAGATAAAACCATTAGGTTTAAAGAGAGGTGGTCTTTGCATAGATTCACCCTTTTTGTAGTTTTCCAAATCCATTTGATCGTTTAAAGATTTAAAATACAATATATTTTAAAAAAAACTTTAGTAACATTGCTCTGATACTAATTATGGGAAACTAGAGGGGGGTTGAATAGTTTTCTTGATTAAAAATTAAGTTTCAAAATTATAGATTGTGTTTATGTGAATTTAATGATATTGATTTGATCTACATAATAAGAAATAAATAATAATCACAAATAAAGTAAAGATAGAGTTAGAAATGATAGAACCGTGACACAAGTATTTATAGTGGTTCGGCTACAAGGACACCTTCCTTATCCTACTCTACTCTCCGAGTTTCCAACTCGAGAGTTCGTAAACACTAGTCCACAATCTCCTTGTCCGGCGGAGATGCCTCACGTCGCTTACACTTTTTCTAGTACAAAGCTAAATACTGGGTTTTAACAATGGTAGAAACAACCTTACGTCGCTTACACTTTTACCGATACAAAGCTAAATACCGAGTTCTAACAAAGGTATAACCGACCCAACGCTATCAACTCTTTTTAGAAGAATGAATGATGAAAGTACAATAATTAAATGAAGTACAAGAATCCGTAAAATGATCTTGATATGATGGTAGAAACTAGCAACAAGGTAACTTGAGCTTGATCTTCTAGTATGCAATATTGGGAATTTTTGCTAATAAGAGAATTACCTATAAATGAGTAATGGAACTATGCTAGATCTGAAAATTAGATAGATATATCAGAATATGAAAGAGATGTGAGAGGAATGGGTGAGTAAAACATGAGAAATGACTTGCTATGTATAGGAAAAAATGTCTACTGTTCACCAAATCTGTTGGAACCTTTTTCGAAAGGTTCCGGCCAGTGTAAACCTAGGGATCCAGGTGACTGACAGTGTAAATTCGGATTTTGGATCCTAAATTTCCCAAAATCTTGTGCAATCTTCTAAGATTTTGTGTAATCTTGTAAGATTTAGCTAAGATATAGAAACATTATGTTGATGTCATGCATGATGTAAAAATATTAATATAATTTACATAACTTTGAAAAAATAAATGTATAAGTAACTTTGTGTTACTTGTATAAAATGTAATTTTTGATGTATGATATATATAATAAGTTAGAAAGACTATTTGTTTAAAACATAATTATTTATTTTCTACTTATAATGATTTTATAATTGTTATCGACAAAACATAAGAAGATCGTAAAATAGAAATAAACGTTTTTACGGCTTATTTGTATTAACATATTATTTGAGACATGTCCAAGTGTGAGTTGTTGGGATATTTCATATCAAAATAATATATGTTCGGAAATTAGTGAGCATATGGAGTCGCACGCGCTTATACGTAGAAACAATTAATATAGTTAAATACTATATGTAGTATATTATTTATATTTAAACGATAAGAGTATATAACGGACGTTAACTAATTTGTTACTTAACGGTATTTTACTAATAGTCAATTACCGTTAAATATAAGGACTTAAAAGTAAAACGAAGAAAAGGAAAAGTTCAAATTCCCTCCCCTCTTGCTAGGCCAGACGGTTTAAGAGTCCCAAATGAGGTGGG